>VZTL01072573.1:0-24457 GCA_013400535.1 Scopus umbretta | reverse complement strand
CCCTGCCCTGGTGGGATGGGCCAGGTCAGCAGGTGCCCAGAGCATCACATGCGTGCTGGGAAGGAAGCAGTGCAGGGTGCTGGGGACACGCCTGTAGAGGCACCAGGGCTGCAGCCAGGAGTGCGTGTGTGTGGTGTGGGAGGGTGGCGGGGCATGCTTCTGAGGAGACCTCCTGCAATCAGAAGTCCTCCTGGGGAAGCAGAGGTGCTAGAAAGTGAAGTCCCTCTGCCCCCAAAGTCACATCTGGGACAGGACATGGAGTTTGAAGTGCCACCGCGCTCAGCAGAGCAGGAATGCTGTGGGCAGACATGAATTATATATAATGGTCTCGGCTACATTTATCCTTCTCGAAATAACTTTGCTTTTTGTGGATCAGTTGTCTGAAAACCATAATTGATACTCTCCGAGCCCTTTATAGTTGCTTGTAGAATAGCGAGCTTCTGGTAATGCAAGAGCAGGCGTGGACCTGACCAAAGCTAAATCAGTGCTGAGGCCAGCAGCAGGGACTGGGCTAAAGGAGAGGACATCTGTGGCTGTCCCACACCTGCCCAGGGAAGGCGTTTGTCGGATGGAGCCTGCTCTGCAGACACCCTCCATGGCTGCAAGCTGCAGGGAGGCACTGGGATGTTAGCCTTGTCCTGCGGGTCCCGGTACCGCTGCCAGGGCTGCCCGCCTGCACGCTGCCCATCACCTGGGCATGCACCAGACTCTCAGGGTTCCTCCTATAGACCATTCAGGTTCGGACTGCTGTCAGATTTCAACACAGTAAAATGCTAGTTCCTCCAAATTCCAGGTGTGGGGAGCACAGGAGAACACATTAATTTTGCTTGCAGAAACCAGAGACCTGGGAGCTCCATGGTGCCATTACAGGAGGTCCCCTTGCAGAGCCGTGTGCCCTGCTGCTGTCTGGTTTTAGTTAAGAGCTGAGTTCATTTGCTTTTTTCTAATTTCCCCTTCAGAGAACAGAGGTCACAGTTTTTCTCATACAGAAGATGAAACCATGTTATTTTTAACCAGCCTCATAAAAAAAAGTATGGCGCATTGTGGAAGAAATTAAGAGTCATGTAAAGCCGATGGAGAGCAAAGTGGCTCGGCTTGGCAGGGGAGGGGGCAGGAGCCTGCCCCGGGAGAGGGGAGGCTTTGCTCTGGGACACCTGCCTGGGAGAGTACAAACAGCTGCAACGTTTCAGTGGGATAGCATTTATGCTGAAATGATAAACTATGCTGAAAATGGTAGATCAGTGAATTGTGAGGTTTGTAGCATAGGAGCAATTCATTGTCAAGGTTGCACACGCAGTACTGCAGCAGACGCGGGACTGGCACAGTGGGAAATGTCAGGAGGAGATGCTGCCCCTCGCCTGTGGGAGCTGCTGTGAACAGGGGCGCAAAGAGCTGCACCAGCCTTGTTTTCTTTAGAGCTGTGTTCAGCTCCAATGGGTGTCCTGGGCTAGGAACAATACTAAAGGCCGCTTTGCTTCCCGCTGCCCGGTCTTTGGGAGCGTGCCCATCGCAGGGGGCTGCCGCACAGCATGGGCTGGGCAGCAGCACCGGGGAGGATTCAGGCATTGGCAGCCTCTCTGCCTGGTTTCCACCACTCCTGCCCTGAATGGTGTGGCTCAGCAGCCCTCACCCGATGCACAAGGAAATGTCTCTGAGCTGGGAAACATCTCAAGATCATTGCAGATGGCAAAGCGTAAAGATGACTGGCTTGTCAGGGCACGCCTCTGCATTTCCATGTACTCAGAGCTAAAAAAATGAAATCTCCCCTGTAATCCCAAAATTCTTTTGATGATCAGAAAAGGCAATTGAAAAGTTTTGTTGCACAACCTTCAAGATCAAATGATAATTTCTTTAGAATGCACTTTGTGGTATTACATGGCATACAGGCTCAGCAATTAACTGGAAGCAAATATTCATCCTCATTTTCTGTGAGTGTGTCATTAGCATAGTGCCTCACCAGCTTAACATTACCATTATCAGCTGCAAATATTATCAAAGTTCAAATTATTTGCTTGTAGTTTACTTTTTATATTTTCAAATATTGTTAATTCAGTTTCATTGCTGCCTTGGAAATAATCAGACGATGGTTTCTCCTCTGTTCAAAAAGCCATTAACAAACAACTGTTGGAAATATTCTGATATTTCTACAGCTGCAAGTATCAGTGGCAATCAGAGAAAATGCCCCTCTTAAGAAAACCTTTAATAGTTCATTTTCCATCTGAAAGAACTAAGGTATTGTATCCAATGCACGTAATTTCTGTCTGCTGTTCACCTCTGGTGTCTCCTACAACCTTCACAGCAGCTCAGAGTCGCCAGCAGCCATGCCCAACACTGCTACCAAACCTGGCTTGATACTGCCTTCCAGCCCTTTGAGAAACCTCTGCAACAAAACGAGAGGTTCTGGGGGGCAGATATACGCTTTTTCCATAGTTATGAATAAATGTCTTTGCCATGCCATTTCCCTGCCTGGATTGGCAGTGTGAAGAGCAGAAACTTGGGGCAACCTCACTGGGTAAGCCCAATCCTGAGCGCAATGTTATGGTGTGGGCTCTACCTGCAGAGAGCGGCTCGGGGCAGTGGTAGGACAATGCGGAAGGAAAGCTTCTGCCGGGGTTTGCGTTGGGCTTCTCTGCAAGGGTTTGGGTTTCCCAGCCTGACTCCCATGCTGAGCATGAGGTCCCGCTGGTGCTGTTCAGGATTGCTCTCTGGTGGTTCCTCTGCTTGTGCCAGCTTTGTCCTTGTTCAAACAAAGCAAATTAGAGGAAAAGGGTATTTTTAGGAAAGTGTCCCCCCACCTTTTTAGCCTGTTGCTTATGGCCGGTGTGGTGTCAGGAAGGCTGTGGGGCTGCTTGCCTTCCCTCTGCAGCATCCTGCCACAGTGCAGAGACGTGGGTCACGGCTGTCCCTTCCCCCCTGCAAATGGGCAGTAGGTGTTTTGGTGGTTTAGGAGAAAAATTTGATCTCAGCACTTTCGGCTCGTTCCCAGCCCTACAGTGCCAGTGCCAAGCCTGCAGGACCTCTTCTGAGCACAGCTGTCAGAAAAGGGAGCAGGCAGGTTCCTGGTGTCCAGCAGCATCTCCTGCAGCTCTTGCTGGGGAGCATTGCAAATCCAGGCTGAGTGTGTGCCAGGGAGGTCCCATGCCTGGGGACCCTTCTCCTGGAGCAGGGTTCCTCAGGGCTCTGCAGAAGAAGATGGAGGCATCGCTCCTCACCACCCCGTCTTCCTCTTGCTTCAGCCTTTCCTCTGGGATCAGCATGTCATGCCCCAGAGAGTATACTGGACCAGCAAAACTCCTTGACTGGTAGATCTGGAAACTGTAGTTTTCTAGCAAGGTGAAATTTGTATGTGCGGGGGAGTGTTGCATGATCTGTGTTTGATGGGGAAGAAATGCCTTCAGATAGGGCAAGGATCTTTGGTCACACGCGTTTGATAGAAATAAAAATTGCGGAGAGCTGTATGAGCAGTAATAAATGTTTCTCACAGAAAGGGCAGTTAGTCCCAGAGGCCTCAGCTATTTTTCCTCTTTCAGAACGATGCTAGGTGAAACTACCTGCCAAGAGTGTCATCTTTAAAGCCTTGAGAGCTTGAGAGGAAACCAAACACCTGCTGCTGATCGTATTAAGTCCAATAAACAACATCAGCCCCAAAGAAACAATTTCCATGCATGTTGCACGAGAGGCTTTGCATCATGAGTCTTTGGCTATAAATCAAAAAGGAAAATAAATCAAGATGCGGTGCTTTATTCTGCCTGTTCAGGTGAAAGCCCCAAACATTGGCCATGCCTTGCTCCCAGGCCATGCCATAGCTGGGGCTCCTGTTGTCCACAGTATATTCTTCATCAGGAGAACATCAACTGGGCTTTCTGCATGGATTTATGTTCACACCTTGTGAACCTATGCCTCCAGAGGGAAAAATGATAGCATGAAAGATAATATCTGCTGGCAGCTTTTGCAGCCGCCAGGAGGAAGCATGAATTATCTCCAGTCATTGTCGGTCACACTTATAATGCAAGAGGCTTCTTTCAAGATGTGGTGGGACATGGGCTTTTTGCACATTAAATGTTAAAAGGTAGTGTCAGCTTTCACAGTAATTTAAGGCTGGCATTTCTTCCTGCCTTATACTTGCTTCCAAAGGGCATCTTTCATCTTTTTAGGAGGCTTATCGTTATTAGACATCATAAGCAAAAAGGCTTTAAATGCTCTCACTGTCTCTCATAGACTGGCTTCATTCAACACCTGGCCTGAAATGCAGGGTGTCCCTTTTGTCTGTGCTACGGGACATTTGGCCAAGGGGAACAAGTGCCTGAGGGAGGACGAGTACACATGGGTGTGCACTTGTGCATGGGCATATGGGTATGTGAGATTCTTCATGTCATCCTCTCCAGCCTTTGAAGCGCAGGCAGTGTCCTGCAGGAGGGTGGGATGGTGCTTTTCATGGCACAGGGGCACACGTGGCAGCATTGCAGAACAGGAGCATGGGTGTTTGCACATGCATGCAGGCAGTTTGCTGGGTGAAGCTGAGGCAGGAACCCAAGGGCAGAGCTGCAGGTGATTTGGGGGAAAAAAAATTTAAAAAAAATTTTAAAACTTGGGAGGGAGATGCCAGTAACTGTTAAACACGGGGGCAAGCAGCAGATCACCACACTGGACCTGCTGTCTCAATGTACCTTGGAGGAACTTTTTGAACATTGTGGTCTCTGTTTTCCTCCAACATGTGAGATGCAGATGTGAGGTGAGACACAGATGGAATTTTTGAAGGGTTTGGCTGTGTTTTTTTAAAGCCAATGTCAATCCACAGAGTTCAAAAGGAAACCACCCTCCAGCAGCAGGGTTTTTCCAGCTTTGGCACTGGTGGGACCCCTTCTCCCCAAGCAGGGCCCAAGGCCCCTCCTGCTTAACAGAGCTGGTCCTACATGGAGGCTGCCCTGACCTCCTTCTTCGCAGAGAATGGCCGCCCCGACCTCTGTGCCGGGCCCTTCCTGGCAATTAGCAAACAGCAAAGCTAATCAACACCTCCTGGCAGTGCACCACCGCAGCCAGGAAGACGGACCTTGCGTTCAGTCCAGTGCTGGGAAGCACCATGAGCTTTGGCCAAGTTGGCACTTCACAGAGCAGGCTCCTTGTCTGCCGGAGGGCAATGTCCCACGTCCCCCAAGAGCAGCAGCCATGGGGAGGAAAGCCCTCGTGATTTGTAGCACACGGGCTTTTCAGCAGGTTACACTCCAGGGTGCAGGGAGCAAGATTGCCACGTGGCTTCTGAGAAGCGATAAGCAGCTGTGTACAGGTCTTGCCTAATGTCACAGTCTGTTTTCCAGCACTGCTGAGCTCCTCCATTAGGAAGAAGAGCCACCAACACCGCGCTGTGGGCCAGTCTGCACTGTGTTGCTTGTGGATTGCAGTCTTCTGCCCTTCGAGTTTCAAAATATGCACATCACCCTCCTGTTCCCCAAAGATCCCCCACATCTTCACACCTGTCCGTGCTGCTCTTGGTTTGTGCTGGAGCAGGGGTGAGCAGAGCCAGGCCAGGTGCCTCTGCCCCTGCTTCGCCGTCCCACTGGCTTCATGGTGTGGGCAAAGCCCCAGCAGCAGTCGCTGTGGGCAGAGCAGAAAGATCCCTTCCAGCTGCTGCATCCCCCATGCTGCTGGTGGCCAGAGCTGCCAGCTGCCCAGTGTCCTCTGCAAAACACGCTCCTCAGCTAATATTCCCAAGGTGACAAATAAATGTCCTCAAATTCCCTTGCCTGGCACGTGGCTTCACCCACGATGCTGTGCCAGGGGACAGGGGCTGTGGTCCTTTGCCCAGCCTCCCCGTGGCTCACGCCTGGGAGGTGCCTCCAGCCCTGGGCTGGCACACTCAGTGGGATGCTGAGGAGATTTGCCAGCCAGGAACACCCAGCCACTGGCCAGGCAGGAGGCAGGGAATGCTGCAGACTCACTGCACCCATGGAGCTTGTCTCAGGACTGGCCACCACTGGGAATCCCAGGGCAGAAACCCACGGACCGATATCTGGGGCTGCCGTAATGAGCATACCATGGCAGGATCGTTAGGCCTTCATTAAAATGAGTGGGCGTCACCACACCACTGGTGCTGCTGACCGGCAGCACACCACTGAGGCACACCTCCGAGCCCAGCCGCAGGGAAGAGGTGGCCAGTGGCAGCGGGCTGTTCAGGAGGGATGTGCTNTCTAAAAAGGAGCAACCAGGTGTCTTGACCTGGATTTGCCTAAAAGAAGCATCCGTCAAAACCCAGCAAATGACAAGTCCATGGGGACCATGATTTGTTGCTCCAGGTAAATGATAAAGGACGGGGCTCAGCCAGACAGGGAGAGGCCAGCTGTAAATCCAGATCCCTCCCTGAGACTATGTTTATGACAATATTTATGAATGCTCATCAATAGTTTCTCTGTCTGCCTGCAGCCCCAGTGCACGCTGCCAAGTGGGGCTGGCAGGGGGGCAAGTCCCATGGCAGAAGGCCAGTCTGTAAGCATGGATTTTGTCCATAATGGAGCTGCAGAGCTGTGTCACACTCCTTGCCCCACCTGAAATGTGTTCATCGCAGTTTAACCTAAACTCAGACCGATGAGGGCAATCATCCCTCATCAGTCTCATTTGGTGTTCAATAAACGTGTAGATGTGGCACTTCAAGACATGGTTTAGTAGGCATGGGGGTGTTGGGTTGACGGTTGGACTAGATGATCTCAGAGGTCTTTTCCAACCTTAATGATTCTATGATTCTATGATCCTGGGGGCCACTGTGATGCAGGGATGGGGGACCACATCACCTGGGAGCTCATTGCTATGCGCATCTGGTTGCTTCACAAAGTCGGGCACCATGACCTTCCCAGGGTGCCCAGGTGACAGCGGCTGCACCCACTTCGGCCACACTCCTGCCCTCCGGATGTGTGCCCTCCATCACCTGGCATGCAGAAGCGATGCGCCCCCATCTGTAAGAAAGCAGCTGTGTCCCCAGCGGGAAAACGATGGGCCAGAGTTTCCATCCAAGCTGCAGTGCCTGATCATGGCTAAGTGGGACATCCCCTGAGAGCTGGGGCTGCGCAGGCACTGCAGGCTCCCCCTGGGGTGGAAATGGACTTGCTTCTGATTTCTCCATAACACAATTCTGGTGAAGACTTGTCTCATGCACAGGGACCTCGTGTGGCTTCAGAGACAAGCCGGCAGGACAGCCAGATCAGGCGCACGCAGGCTGAGCTGTACCCCAACCTCGGATACGCCATTGCCAGCGATGGGGAACTCACTGCAGGCTTTGCCAGAGCATTTCAGGGGCCTGCTACCCTCATGCATTGAAATCCATGCCTTATTTCCAACCACAGCCTTCTTTCATCCTTGTCTGCCAAACAGAGGCGCAGCCAAAGATTTAATCACATCAGAAAGAGCTTTAATAAGCTGGGATCAAGTTAGCCCTTTAATGTCTTTTTCTGGCCCACACAGATGGCGTCCGGGGAGTTTCTCTCCATGAAAAATCTGTCTTCCCATCCCTCCATTGCTCCTCAGCTTCCTTTTGGGGCTTTATCCAGCTTCCCTGCCTCCTCCTGAAATGCAGACCCTGCACTGGGCATGGCTCTGCAGGGGGGCTGCAAAACCCTCCCAGGCAGCTGTGTTCAGTCTCTTTGCTAGGGAGGCATCTTTTTGGGGGGATCCCCAGCCTCTCTGGGTGCAGACCCACCTTGACTGGGTGTCAGGTGCTGTGCTAGTGGCACAGCCTGCTCCTGGGGCTGTGCCTGTGCCAGGATTGTTTTGCCAGAGTGTAAGCATCTTCTGTCTTCACTGAGAAACCAAGAAGGTGTTAAATAATGGAGGGCTGAGAATTAATCCCCACCGGAGGCCCCTGGAAACACCCTAGCTAAGCAGCAGCGCCATGTTTACAGCAAGGCTCTGGGACTTCTGGAGTGTCTGGATTTCCAGTGCACTAATGCCACATGCTTGCTCCAAGTAGCTGGAATTGCCAAATGCCTTACGCAAGCTTCTTACATCAGCATCGTCACAAGTTTGACTGATAGGGGCAATCTCAGGAACATAGATGTGCCAAGATCTCTTTTCCATAAAACGGTGCTAATTGACACTAATGATATTTCCCCACTTCCAACCTTTATCGATTGAATCTGGTCACGGCCGTTTCACCCCTCAGCACAGGACTGATGTCAGCTGGACCGGCCTGGGACATCCTGTTTACTCCATGGAGGTATGGGCAGCTCGCCAGCGCTGGGACCCCAGGGGAAGTCCCAGGGACCCGCAGGCGCTAATTAGAAAGCTCCTTACCCGGCTCCTTTACACTAGCTGATGTGTCAGACCTGCTGATTTGAAAATCTAACCTCAGTAGCTATTGTTCAACATCTTCCTGAAGACCTCATAGGATGGAAAGTGTTTTGTAACAATTATATTTTATTTTATAACATGCTGTATTGTTTGGCTTTTGCCTCCCAAATGCTGAACAGAAATATTTATCAAATACCTCTCCTTTTCTGGGTTGCTGCCTACACGATTTGTCACCCTGTACCTTTTTGGGCCAGGCAGAGATTTCTCCCTGTGCTCACTGCTTCTTTCATCAATCTTGTAGGTGCCTGATGTACATGAAGTTTGTCATAAACTTACACTTTTTATTCCGGTCTTTATTTTTGCAGCTGCCTTCACCTCTTGTGAAGCTTCTGACATGCAGTCGCAGCTTCGGGGAGCCGACCGATGCGTGCTGGGGGAGGTCTCAGCCACCACTCTGGGATTTCTATTTGCATGCCCTGTTCCTGGACAATTGTTTCCAGATTTCATGGCATGGGGCTTTTCAACCCACCTGCTGCTCCTCTGGGCTGCAGCATCTGTGGCACCGTCCTGCTCCCCATCCTCTCTGTGTGGACACCAACCTGCAGATGCTGCTCCCCTTGGGCTCTCCAGCCATTGCAACAAGGCAGCGCCCAGCAGAGCAGAAGTGGAGGCGTGCAGTTGGGCAGGCTCCTGCAGGGTGGGTGTGATGGCTCCCTTTCATCCCCAGGAGAGACAGATAAGCCTTTCATGCTACCCCCACATATGCTTAAAAGCAGAGGAGCCAACACCCAAAACCCGCCCTGCATGCAAAGAACGGGGAGGGGGCTCCTCTGAGAGTGGGAACGTGGGCACCCTGCGAGGTGATGCTCCAAAGGAGCAGTCCCACGCAGGGGGGTGAGTGGCTCCTTGCCACTGTGCTACGTGGGGATGGGGCCCCTGTACGCCCCTTCCTGGGGACCACTGCTACTGGGTTGCTAGGACTTTGCACAGATAACACGTTTTGGTTCCAGTAGCAATGAGAAAATACAAAGGAACCTGCTTTCAGAGGTGTGTCATGGCAGCCTGAAGAGCTGAGACCTCATCATGATCTCAAGCTGGGACCTGTTCCAGCTCCCTCCTGCTCCAAAAGAGAGCACGGACAGAGCAGGCTAGCGATTCCCCAACAAGGGCTGTGGCGAAGGGAGGGGCTTTCTGCGTTCGGCATCTAGGAAGGGTCACCACCACTGCAGGGAATGGGCGGTATAGCCTGAATATCTCTGTCACGGTGTGCCCGACGTACAAATGTGCTTGGCTGTGGCTGAGGCCATAGGGAGAGCAGCATCTCTCATCGCCGTGCCAGGCTCCTGCGGTTCCCTCCCCTGGTAATTACCCTTCCCCAGGAGCTCCTGAGCTGGTGCGTGCACCAATCATCACAGCAGGCAGACTGAGGCAGGGTACAGGTAGCAATTAATTTCTTCTCTACAAATTATCAAATTGCAAACTTGCTTTTTAATTGTACACTCTTTGAAGGAGACCACTGCGTGGCTGGGACATATTTCTGGCTGTGGCTCACCAAAGAGCTATGTGGCAGCTATTTTTGGTGGTTGGGTGGTTTGGTGAGCTCTCCAGCCAGGCTAATCAGCAGTACCCCCAGGCTGCCACCCTGCTCCATCCCCTCACTCCTGCCTTGGCCACCTTCACCCCACCAGATGTGTGGGTTGCTCTGCACCCAGAATGCCTCTTTCCACTTCCCAGAGCACAGCCTCATGCAGAAGCAGAGGACAGCGCAACCCACGGGCTGCCCATCCACAGAGTGGGGACGAAATTGCGCGGCAGCCCCCGGGGTGTGCATCCAGCATCACTTGCTTCCCGGCTTGCTCCCCCACACCCCAAAAAGGCTCATCACCCATCCCAGCCCCTAGGCACTTCCCGCAGGGCTGCAGGCCCCATGCAAGAGCTTGCATGCCTGGTTCGCTGTCATTGTGCTGGTCTTGCATGGGGACTGACTCAGTCATAAGAAGGGGGAAGGAAATAGGAAAATCCCCACGGGAAGGGCATCATCCCAGAGCACAGGGCGCTGCTCCCCAGCCCCTGCCCCACACACCCACACCCTAGGAAGCTGCGATGACAAATGTCTGTAGGTATGAGAAGGACAAAAAGCCTAATAGAGGTATGAGGGAAGGCTGATTTATCTGGTACAGGGGCTTCTCAGAGCTGCACGTCAGCAGCTACCTTGGGAGGGCTCTGACAGCTGAGTAGGATTGACAGCTCTCCTGGCACCCAACGCAATCCCACAGCACAACACACCTGTGCGTTGCCCTCACTTGCTTTTTTTCTTGGCCATCCACCGGCTTTGTGCACCCCAGCTGGTCCTGGTCAGGCTATTTAAGCGATGCAGGCAGATACAGGTGCTTGCTTGTGCATGGAGGAGGGTTTTTTCTTCCTCATTCTCAAGACTAGCAGCAGTTGGTTCTCCAGCTCCTGGTAAGCTGGTCAGTGTTTGATCTATCTCACTGTAGAAAAACTGCTAGTGATTTTGAGGTGGCTTTTGCTGAGTGCCATGCTTTAGCCCTGAGGTGCTGTTTGGTCTCCCCTTGCAGTGAGGGCTCACTTCCCCCTCCCATATGTCTGTGTCCACCAACTGTGCCTGCAGTATCTTGCCCTTCATACTGTTCCCTTTGAAGGCTTGTTTTACTGGTCAGACAGCTTTCCCCCATGTTTTTGTGCCAGGAGGCTGGTGTGGTACTGGACCAGCTCACTAAAGAAGTTGTTACAAGGGGTTTCCATTCTTGGAGGTCTCCCAAACTCAAGTGTCTTGATCCGGTTTGCTGCAGTCCTGCTGGGAGCAGAAGGTGGGACTAGAGACCTCCAGAGGTCCTGTCTAACCATTTTATTTTTCTCTGGGCACTGTGTCCAGCATAGGACAGTCATTTATCAATGGTCTCACCATTGCAGGACAGCCTGGTTGCTTTCATCAGCTGTGGTCCCCAGGTCATATACTCAGCCATTGCTTCCCTGTACCGAGTCTCTCATCCTTCATAGCACCTGTGCCCTCGGGTCCCAGCCTGACCTTGTGTTCATGGTTTCAAGGTGTATTTGGGGCTGGGGCTGTTCCCTGGGTGATTCAGATCACTGGCACTAGCAGCATGTGCTCCTTGCTGTTTATGGCACCATCAGCCTTGTGTCATCTGCTTGTCTTACCAGGAAAGATTTTCCTCGTCATTTAGTTAATTGGTTAAAATATTAAATTATGCAACACCAGGGGCTGATCCCATAGGAGCTGCTGGTAACAGCCAAATGGCATCTCTAATTCTCTCTTGCACTTCAAACTTGGTCAGAGCATCTGTTTACATGTGGTGTTTTTCCTCAGATTGTCAGGTGGCATTAAAAACCTCAAGGAAACTGGATTGCAAGGCAGCAGCCCAGCTTGTCAGGCATGGCTGTAGTCTTCCTCCAAAATAAAAAAAATTAAAAAAAGAAGAAGAGGACAACAGCTCTGTTTTGCCAATCTCTCTCAAGAGCCATGCTGGCAGAGAGTATAAAGTGCATAACTGTGTTTGGACACCACCTTGTACCTTAGTGCATTAGCCATTTGGCTATGGGAGGTAACTGGTGGCGCTGAGGTGTTCCTTGCCCTGTCCCTCTCCAAGCTGAGGCCCCCAGGCTCTGCCTGGTCCTGGGTTTGCAGCCTTTCTTCCTGCAGCTCCTGGGTACCACATTGCATTGGCTCCTCCATTGCACAGGCTTCGACACAGCAAAAATAAGTTGCAATCAGTTAGAAGCAAGGAGAAGGAAGTTCCATCTGAGGACAACAAGGACTGTTTGCTGTCTGCCTTAAGTTCCTAGTGCTGCCTTGCTGAGCATCCCTGTCTCATGAGGAGGTCTGGGGGTAGGCAGTGGTTAGGATGCTGTGCCGGGGCTCACCGATGGTGCGTGTGCACAGGGTCACTGCTGTGGCATTGGGAGAGGTGGCATGGGCAGTGACTGTCAGCAGCACAGTGCCTCTGCCCTGCCCATGGCTGTGTCTCCCCTCCCTGATCGGTAGGTCCCGTAGCTGGACATGCTTTGCTTCGGTGAAGGTTGGAGGCTCCAGGGCTGGGGCAGTGTCATCATTCCTGGGGCTGATAGACTCATTTCCAGATTAAACAGCTGAGTGGGTTGATGCGGGAAGTCCTGCTGTGCCTGCAAAACTCATCGCCCTGGCAGGCTGGGGGAGAGGCAAGAGACGCCTGCCGCCCCGGTGCGAGGGAGGATGCAGGCTGGAGCCGGCCGTCCTGCTGCTGGTGGGATGAGAGCAGCAGCTCACGGGATGAGCCAAGTTATTGGACCCAGTGAAATCCCATGTGCCAAGGACAGGGAGGTGCAGCTGGGACTGTGCTGCCTGCACTGGGAGTGCAGGGCAGGGCTTCAGGCAGGAGCTGAGCCAGGACCAGGCAGCGTGTGTCCCGGGACAGGCTGAGCCCTGTCCTCCTGGCACGTGGAGGAGGCGGAAACATGGCACATGTGCAGTTTGTCCCACGCGAGGTGCAGATGCACCACAGGGGTGCTGGCACGCGGAGCCCCTACTTGCGTTAGCACCTTCTGGGAAATGAGCCCTTGCGCCGTAATTCCCGCTGCTCTGCACAGATGTTTTCTGGCTGGTTTAGTCTGACTGTAGCTGTGAGAGTGTAACCCTCTTCTGGGAGGATGCTGCTCCAGCAAACACTCGCTTCCTTGGCTCTGCAGCCTGTCCTGCGGCACCACAGGTGGGGCAGAGGGGAGGGTTTTACCCCTTAGCGGCTGCCCCTTCCTTGTGTCCTTCATCAGCATGTAAGAGAGCATTGGAAAAGCGGCAGGCTGTTTGGAGAAGTCTCTGCTGATATACTGGGGTCCTTTCCGGTGCCCTGTGGTTCGAGCAGCATGCTGGGGGCTGTGCAAGGTCTGGCACATGCATGGTGCAGGCAGGGATGCCATCTCTGCACCCCTGTGCCAGACCAAGGTCTGCTGTGAACTTAGACCTTGGTCTCTATGTAACTCCCTTTGCTTTTTGCTGTGAGATAGGGTCTCTCAGACTCTGTTCTCAATTCTGAAAGCTTTTTCTAAAGTAGTGGCTGTTTGCAGGTCCACAGCACGGGGCCTCCCAAAATCATTCTTCCAACAGAGAAAACCCCTTGCAAACACTTCTTGTCTGTCTTCCCTGGCAGCTCGAACACCCAGAGGAATAAACTGCACAAGGATGGCCCCAATCTCGATGTAACATGATAAATTATGTAACACTGTCACAATTATGCATTTATGAAAGAGAAGTAGGGCAGGGAGCTGCCAGAGATGGCTCTGTTCTCCGGGTGAGCAACACCCACGGGCCGCTGCGGAATGAACCGTAATCTGGTGGGGTCACCTCCCTCTGCATCCTTAATGCCACAGTTCACTGCAGAATTGGTGGGAGCTTTCAAGAGCCTTTTTTTTTGGTTGGTTTTTTTTTCCTCCTTCAGAGCCGGGGATGGGAGGGGAAACTAACAAAAGGAACGAGGAGGTAATTTTTGCAACCAGCAGCAGGCTGCCTTGCATGGTGCTTGCACAGCCCCTCGGCAGTCCTTGGTAAATCGTTTAACCAGGGCCCTGTGCTGGCTCAGGCCAGAGCCTTTCTGGATCCTCCCACCATCGTATTTGCAGAGCATCTCTTCACAGTTTCTGTAACAATACGCTGAGCACTCATGTTTCATCTTCCTCACTGCACTGGGAGAAGGGTAAATACATTGTGGTCTTTGCAGAGCTTGTCAGCAGTGAGCACAGAAATGCAGAGATTGAACTGAGTCGACTGGTTTGGGCGATTTGGAGCCTGCAGGAAGAGTCAGCAGCCTGTGTTTCATCTCTGCTTCCTCTGCTCCAAACACAGATGGGAAAAACAGGAGGGGGAGGGAGGAGAGGTGATAAGAAAGTGAGAGACAGGAGGAGTGAGATCTGGTACGACACTAACCGTTGTTGGAGCAAGCTAAATATTTTAGAGCAAAACAGTGCTTTGGAGTAATGCAGAATTAGGGAAATACTTTTTGGATTTGCTGTTCTGACTGTCTTGATCTGAGGGACTGGAATCAACTGCAAAGTAAATAATTCAAATAATTCTTTTTCTTCCTTTAAGAGCAAGGAATGAGCTCTCTGGCTGGCGCTGGCTCCTGCAGTGGGCTGGCAGGGAGGCTGTGCTCCTGTGGGTGGGTGCCTGGCTGCACGGGGTTGTAGAGGTGCCAGGTAGCTGTGTGAGGGTGTCTGGAAGCAAGTGCAGCCCAGGGCACACTGCAGCTGCCTGGAGTCCCTGCAGGCAGTGATGTCCCCCATGTTGTGCTTCAGGATAGGCATCTGGCTTATGGACCACTGAAAGCGCATTGCACAAAAGTGAGGTACCTGCGATGAGAAAGAAACCCGTGCCTGCACTGGGAGAAACTGGGGAGCTGGATTTCCGCTCCTTATTCCCAAGAGCAAAGACAAGCTCTTTCCCAGCCGTTCTGCCCTGTGCTTTTATTTTGGACTCACCCAGGCCATTCACATCCATGTCGCTGTCCCTGGGAGCTGCAGGCTGGGTCAGGCATACATGCACGGGGCTGAAGGAGCGGGGCTGAGCACAGCACACTTGCACACCATCACATACCTCCCCCACGGCCCTCTGCACGCCTAGAGAGGAGGAAATCCTGCCAGAGCTTGCCGGACACAGAGGTGACTGACCCAGACCCTCAGCAGACATGACCTGTTCCCATCCCGCAGAGGCGCACAGTACCATGCACGTGAGCTCTTGCATGATGCCAGTGGAAGCATGGAGGCACTCATGCACGTAGGTATGTCAGATTAAGTCCTGAGAGCATGTGTTCAGGGTGGAAGAGCCTGAGCCACACTGCTACTTTTCTGACTCCCCCAAAGGCTATCAAAGTCCTCCAGGTAAGGCAGGGAAGTCAGGACATGACAGGTCTAATGTAGAACTGCAGCAGGAGGAGACAGCTGCTTTCAAAAACAACCTTTGCAAGGTTGTCTCTGAGCAAGGTGAAACAGCAGCAGAGGGCTCAAGCACTTTTCTGCAATTCGGCTCAAAAAGACTGGATCTCTTACCCTTTATGGGAAGGAAAGCATGTGATGACGGGTCCCCAGAGCTTTTATTTTGAAGCCAAATGCTTAGAGTGCATGAAGACAGCGAAAGCATTTTCCTTCAGGCAATAAAAATCAAATAAATGGAGACAGAGCACTGCAACAGTCAACGCGAGCTGCACTCATATCTCAGCATCGCAAAGGCATCGATGACTGGAGGTACCTGGGACTGGCAGTGTCAGCAGCCCTTCTGCCCCAGACATTTCCTACCTGATGGGTCAGCATCTCTGCCCTGCTGTAACTTTGTGCTGGAGCTTTAACAGCCAGGTTTTCCTGCCTCCTTATTAAAGATGGGTGTGTGAAGCTGTTGGTAGTGTTTAATTACACCATACAGAATAAGCTCCAAGAGAGGCTGTCTAGTTTAATTGACCCCCCATTCAATGTGCAAAACTGAGTGGAGTTCCTATGGGAATATATGTATTTTTTTATTGTCCTTGTGGGAGAAGGACTAGGATCGGGATGGGGCACTGCCCCACTCTTCCCATCCCCAGAACTACCATAGCCATAGTCCAGGCAGCTGCCCCATACAAGCAAGGAGCTGTAAAGGGATCTGCCCTCATGGGCTGGGTATTGCAAGGTGGTCTGAGCACTGGAGATGGGGAGGTAAAGCGCAAAAGATGATGCTGGGCTCTGCAGAGTTGCCCCAGGCACCTATGAGCACCCCTGGGTGGGGGTGGGCTGCAGAGGGACAGCTGCCTGTTGTGACCCAGGGGAGCTGCTGAGAGCCCAGCAAGCAATGGCTGGGACCATGTGCACCAGTGCTTGCAGCTGGGAGAGGCTGTGTGCTGGCCCTGTCCTGGCAGGGAGGTCAGAGCTGCACCCTATGGGTCATGCAGACAGGCTTTTGGGAGCACACAGTTATGCCGTGGGAGTGGAGGAGTGCTGGATGCAGTTAACTTGCCTTTGCTGTACTAATGTCTGCTAAACAAATGATCCTGAGTGCAAACTGAATTGTAAGCAACACTAAAGGCAAGAAATGAGCTGGTGGATTTCATAACAGCTCTAGAGCCCTTATCCTCTCATTAATGGAGTTTTACAGCTGTCATAAGTGAGCCATCTCCCTGGAAATAAAACATTTTATTTACAAACAGCCCTTTAAGTGTTGCAGGGTGTAATAGCTGGGGCTTGTTTCTAATTAAAAGAATCATTCCCTTAGCTTGTGTGGTTTGCGGCTGCACTACCTGCCACAAACGTAAACTGGGGCAGTCCAGTTGGAGGCCACCAGGTCTTCTGCAATCCTGCTGGGTGAGGGGGACCAGAGCTCCCCTCTCACACTGGTTTGGAGTAGCTCACCCAGACCTCTTCCCTGTTTTGCAGAAGGTGGTGTGCGGCGCAGATGCTCAGTGCTGCCTTCCCCATCCCTCCGTCCAGGAGTTGGTGCTTTGTTTACCCATGTCACAAACAGTGCAAGGAAGAAGCTTTTATTTAAAGCCCCTGGAAATTACAGTGAAATGAAGCAAGGCTTGATGACGTTGGCATAATACCAGTGAGAAATCCATTTAATCCCACCATGATGAGTTTACTACATCTCCCCATTTGATTTATGGGGCCAGTGCAATGTAGACTTTGAAAGAACCAGAAGCTCTGCTCTCCCATCCTGGCCACCTCCTGGAGCTTCTGCCAGAGGCTGTAAAGCAGCTCCCTGCATCTCCTGGCCCAGCTGTCTTTGCTGGAAGGCTCCCCTCATCTCCTGCCTGATCTCAGCTCTGCCTCATGCTGTGGTGAGGACGCAGCTGTCCTGCAGGTGGCCGTGACCATGCCACCCTGCCTGACATTGTCTCCAGGTGTAAAGGCAAAGGGCAGTGTGCTGCAGGTGGCCCCTGCCCAAGGTGGGGCCTGTCCTGCGAGCCATCTCAGCAACTTGGGATTGAGAGCCATGGGTTTGTTTGGGAACCTCTCACTTCCTTAATGCGTCTTCCTTCGCACTGGGTTGGACTGCGTCCAGGCAAATGCTTATCTTCCTTCCCACTGGAAGCTATGCAGGCTCATGCTGGCTGCTGTCTCAGGAACTGCTCTCCATTTCAAAAGAAATCAAGCCAGCTTTGTTTCCAAGCCTCTATTAATCATCTTTTCCAACACTTCTTGTCTTCTAGCAGTGGGCTCTGCTTGGCCATTTGAGCTGGAGGATACGGGAACCTTGGCTGGGGTTAGCCCTGATCTAGCCCTGCTGTTTGAGCTCCCTCCTCCTGATCCTGGCCCTCTGCAGAAAACCCTGCCAGGCAGGATGGGTGGCACTGGTCTGGACAGTTTGCTGGTGGTAGGAGTGGGCACCACGCATTTGCTCTGCTACAAATATGCTTCTGGGTCAGAAGGTTTCCCATGTGTATGAGACTACCAAATGAATCATCACTGCAGAAGGACCCGGAGTCTCTCCAAATCATTCACAATGTGAGTTTAAAGGCTACGGGCAACCCCAAATCTGTATCTGGCTATCTGCCATGGCTGCCATGCCCCATCATGGGTGTAATCTGTTCCTGTGAGAGGACAAGGGGAGTCTTTTAAAAAGTAGAAGTGACGATCCTTCCCTTGTTAAGCAGGCATGGCCTCCACAGCTGCCAGTGCTCACAGCAAGAGCTCATGTGGCACCTCTGCCTGGTCGCTGGGGATGTATCTGGGCCAAGAGTGCTCCAGACTTGGAAAAGTCATTGGTCCTACCCCTGGAGCTGATGCACCAGAAAGGCTGATGTAGCTGTAAGAAACTGATGTTAATTATTGAAGGTACTTGTGGCTCAGCTGTACCTTGTGGAGATGAGATCGGATCAGTCCCCACAAGCTTGTTGGCTGCAGAACAACCACTGCCATGTCCCATCCTGTATCAACACCTGCAATACATCTGGTGTCATTGAGAAACAGCCTTGCTCTCTACACAGCCCTATGGCTCTGCTCCTTGAAGCCACTTCCCTCATGCTGACAGATGTCCTGCCCTGCTCCAGGCTGTGATAGCAGTGGTGTTGGTTTTGCTGCTGTGTGTCCTGGGACTATCTGCAGCACCCTGCGCGCCAATGGCATCCACGTGCTGCTTTGTGCATCAGCTGCCACCATGCAGCAGAGCATATACCTACATAAAACCACTGTGTGCCCACATCCTAAGTGCTGTGAGCAGTCCCAAGGAGGACCAAGAAGAGTCAGAGAGGATCCAATGAAGGGTAACGGAAATGAGCCTCTCCTAGAGGCTGCGGACTTGGCACGTTCACCTGGAGTGGCCAGACCTGACATGCTTTGCACCACAGAGCTGAGAGGACAGGCGTCCTTCGAAAGGGCCTGGCCCTGGATGTGAAGAGTTAAATCATGGTTGACATCCAGTCCTGCTGTGATTTGTCAGCCTGGACACATGTAGTCTATGGAGAAAAACAGGCAGGGTAATTTCCTGGTTTAAATGAATTTCTGAGACCACCGCAGGAAGGAACTTGGGATATGTCCAAAGGATAACCAGTCCATGGAAAAATACCAGGCAGGGGAAGGGGCCAAGGGAATTGGGGCTTGAATTTTCCCCTTTGTCACTACAGAGGTGGTAGCCATCATTGCATTTTCCAGTTACAAGCCCAGTTTAAGGAATTTGAGACACTTTAAATGTTGGCTTGTTAAAGAATCAGCTCTCCCCAAGGGGAAGCTTCTCAGGGAGCCTGAGCCCTTCCCAGCTGGCATTTAATTTTACGTACTGAATTGCTTGTTGTACCTGTGTCTTGAGTATAAATCAGAAAAGCTTTTTGCTGCTGCCTTTCTTGTCCATAGACAAGACACTGTATTTAGGCGATGCTTCATTTGAGTCACCTCTGCACTCCTGCAGCAGTGCTGGGGACCAGTCTACCCTGTTCCTCCTCTCCATGGTATGCCACAGAGGACAGTGGCTTTCTGCTTCTCCTCACCTATTATCTCCTGTGGCCCTGGTCTTGTCACACATTGCTGCTAAGTCAATTCTTAGTCCCCACAGGGTACCCCTCTATGTCTCCCCTTGTACTTCTTTTGGAGGAGGATGGCTCTGCTTGGTGGAGATGAGCTGTAGATGAGACCTGTGCTTTTTTCCTAATCAGATCATTTCCCAAATCAGCACATGGGGTTGGAGAAGCATCCTGGGAACACTGGGAGCAGATGCACTGCTGTGGCCTGTGCTGGGGGTGGGGATTCCATGCTGTGCTCAGCTGCCATCCAGAGCTTGTCCAAAACCATGTCTGCCTTCCTTCCTCAGCTTCTCAGTGCCTTACCATGGTGTCACTTGCTGAGATGGGGACTGCATTCCTGGGGAGGTTTTGCTGTTTGCAAAAGACACTCTGGAGGTGAAAGGACCTTGGTTGGTGTCCTTCATGGGGGCTGAATGCCAGAAGCAGGCAGCTGATGCTGTTGTCTGCTGGAGGCTATAAAGACAAGATATAACCTGGTTCAGGAAGTCCCAGGGCCACAAATTCTTGGTGACTGCTGGCACATTCTGGGACATACCATTAAACTTACCCTCTTCTCACACTGTTCTTTGGCAGTCTACTGTGTGCCACAGCTGGGGCTGGGATGCTGGGTGAGATGGGATCCTGAGCAAGGTAGTCCCCTGCTGCAACCCAGGGCAGCTGCTCCTCTGCTAACTAATTTTTATTTCATTGTAGTTCATAACAGTGAGTCATTCTCTCTTTTATTTTGTAGCAACTTCCAAGGGTCCCAGACAGAGGAGGGTCCTCAGGATGCTGGTGGTTGTGTAATGAAGCAAGGTCTTGTGGTGCCTGCTCTCAGTGGCCTCACTTGCCAGCATGTGTCCTTGTCACCCTTGCAGCAATCCTGGCACAAACTTGGTGACAGACCAGGTGTGGGATATAAATGACAGTTCAGGGGGTCAAGATATTCCTAAAAAATGTGAGTGGGTCTGAACCTAGAGAGGAGAAATGAAGCTGAACCAGGTCACAGAGGCCAGAGGGCTGGGGTTATGAATGTGCTGGTCCATGTCCTGGGGACTCGGGTGATATTTCTGCACAAAAAAGAACTGGCAAAGCACAGAACAGTGAGACATAAAGGCATGTCCCATTTATTTTCATCCCAGGGACCAAAACTTCCCCAGCAGCAAAGCTTCTCAGTCATTAAAAGTCAGTTGAATAGAAAGGCTTTCTGCAAGTGCTCTCGGCACCAGCACAGGCTGGATTGCAGATGGTATCTGCAGAAAATACAAGCTGTAAGAAAAAGTGCTAATTGACCACTACTGAGTAAATTTATCATCCTACTCGAGATGCAGGAGTTAATAGAATAAAAGTCTTGTAGACAGTATGGAGGTTATTATTTCAGGCTACCGTCAACCTTAATTCAAAATTCTCATTCCAAGGATGCCTGAGTGAACACTTGTGCTACATTAAAAGCTGAGTGAGCCTGGCTTTCTTCATAAATTCTCTCACTATTTTCTGGTCCCTCATGATGTAATTGCATGGTTATTATTTAAATAGTGTCATAATCAATTGCTTTTTCTAGGTTTAGAAATATGTATGGAATTTAGCACTATGGTAAAGGGTTCAATTTGCTGGTCTGGGCTTGGATTTTGTTTAAAGAAACTGTGAAATACATGTGAGAGTCCTTCAACACAGAAGGTACCTCAGCCTTAGGGAACTGTATCTCCCAGTATTTGCTGTGCTGGGGTCCCAGGGTCTCTCAGACTGTGAATTAGGGAACAGGGTCACATACAGGAGAAGAGGGGGAATAGGTGGTGTGAATAGTATGCTGCAGGCCCCTTGTTCCTATTCCAGCAGTGGAAGTCATGGGGAGCAGCACTTTTGAGGTGAGACCTGCAGGTGTGTCCCCATGCGCAAGGTCTGAGTCTCGTGGCAGCAGCACGGGAGCATCCTGAGCATGCCGCTGCAGGTTTCTGCTAGAAGGGCCTGCAGCCCCTCTGGCAGTGCAGTACCGAGCTGGGACATGCAAGCATTTGTCCTGCATGCAAAATAAATCTGCATTTGCAAAGTGTGGAAATGGGTGTTTATAGGCTCTCCTATAAAGCCCATATTCATGAGTGTGCTTTTCATGTTAGCACCACACTGCAGTCTCCCAATTTCTTCCCAAGTCAACTCCTTCTTTCATATGGAAATCCATCCCTCCCTCCCAGTATATTTTCACCCATGCCAGGCTCCTGGGGCTGGAGCAGGGTTTTCTCAGAGGTCTGCGCCCTTAGCTGGAGGAAGCAAATGTCCTCTGGTGACCTGGGGAGTCTGAGGTGGCTGCCCGAATGCTGGGAACTCTTTGTGCTGATCCACATCAAAGTGCTTGGTTGCCTTTCTTTATGGCTCTGCATAGAGATAAAACCTATGAAAGACGCAACAGTAGATTCTCATGCCTGTCACAGGGCTAAAAGTGGTGATCCATCATGTGCCAGCCATTCCTCCCTCCAACAGCACAGGCATGGGGATGTGGCTGCCAGGGAACTTTCCAGGCTGAACTTCAGAGGGAACAATGCATTACGGGTAGAAATGGTCACAAATGGTGGTTGTGTTGTCTGTCTCCTTGCAAAAGCTGGGAAGCTCACAAGAGGTCTTTTGGGGGCATTTTAGGCTGGGAGCAGGAGCGGCAGCAGTGCCCTGCACTGGATGGGATGCTACAGTGGCAAGGTGGCTTGGGCAGGGGAGGATGCTGAAAAGGATGCGTGCAGGTGTCAAATCAAAAGTTAAATAGCAAACTGAAGGTTGATGCTGTAGAAATAAATATTCCTAAAAGTAAAGTGGGAGTCTGAGAGTAAGCCCTGTTCCAAGGCAGGCAGCTCTGGGAAGGGACACGGTGTTCCTGCCCTGTGGGAGTATGTTTGGAAACGCCATGCTGGTGGCATTCATTAAGTTAACGGGATCTGGGGAGGGAAATGACTGTGGGTGCGGGCCGAAGCCAGGAGAACATCCGTCACCCAGGGTCCTCTCTCAGGCAGATGCACAGCCTGAACTGGACCACTCAGTTTGTTCCCACACCAAAAATAAACATGTAAGAACAGAAGACCTGGGAGGGAGACAGGGAGCAAGGCTTTTCTCATGCTACCTCAGAGAAAAGAAGAGCAGATACCTGCAATAACTTGCCATATTAAGCTTAAGGGCAGCTTCAGCATCTTGGAAGCAAGTGAAGTAATTTGCGGTATCCCGTTACTGCCAATATGTTTCTTTGCAACCAGAAAGGACGAGTCATTAGTGACAATGAGAAACCACTTGAAAATCTGTGTGGATTGATCCGCTGTTGTGAATGAGACATATTCTGCTGACTTTTAGCAAGAGAACATGTTTGTGACAGACTCCTATTTAGTGTGTATTAAAGATCCCACTGAAACCTCCAGATTTATTTATGAAAACACTGCTGGGGCACCAACTGCACTCTGTGCAATTTCATTCAGGCTTTTCAGTGGGTAGAGCTTGAATTAAGCATGTAACTGCCCACAAAAAACCCGTTTGTTTTATTGCTGTTCTTAGGAGAGGGAGCAGAAGCCGTGCCTGGGGTTTGGAGGGCTGCACGTCAAATCCACCCGTGTCTAGACAGAAAATAAATACGGTGCTGAGAGGGACATGGTGGCCTGACCCTTTGCTGTGCAGATGCGTTCTGGGAGGACAGCAAGGATGGAGGGATGGGCTCGGGGGGAGAAACACAGCCCTGAGGGTGGCTGAGGACATGGGGGCCTGATGGCCATGGAGGGCTGCTCTGCTGGGACGGCTTCATGCTGGAGACTTCCCTCTAGCCCAGCTGCAACACTGTGAGGGTTTAGAGCAGTTTAAACATTTACCTGCTTAAAGCTTTTAAGCCCTCTTTGATGACCTTAAGTGTTCATCTGTATGAAGAGCTTAGGGTGTCCTAAGCAGCCTTACATCCTTTGGGAAGCTCAGGGCGCAGAGCTGCTGCTCAGCACCACGGAGCGTTTAATGGGATTTGTGCTCGGTGGCATGGCTCTGCTGCCTCCCTGCCCTGCTTGGGAAGGAAGGCTGGAGCAGGTGCCCCCCACCCAACACCCCCAACACAACCACCCTGTGATGGCCGGAGAGTGAGGGTGTGGGTAGTGCTGCCTGTCAGCTTGTCTCTGGAGTACATGAAGGCCCCCAAGAAGAGCCGGGGACCACCAGGAGCCAAGGGCCAAGGATGCTCCTGAAGGTTTGCGTTGATTGGCCTGGCAGGGTTGGTCCAGCTGTGGTGCAGTGGGGACCCAGTCTGGACACTGCGCAGCCCCAGCACCCCGACTCTGTGCTGCCAACAGCTCCAGCAGTGCCCCTGCTAACGCTGCGTCCCTGCTGCCAGGGAAATAGTTAAATAGCTGATAGGAAACAGCCAGAGCTGGGGTTGAGCTCCATGATCAGAAAGGATTGTGAGCAGCAAGGTCAGCGTGCATCAATCGCCCATGTGAGTGGCATGCCTGGAAGTGAGCAGGTCTCCGTCATGAGTTTCACAGAAAGCACTGTGTTTCACGGCAGGCGCTTAACAAAATCCCCACCACCCCCCTTCAGCCTCAGCTGCAGCTTCCCCAGCCCCAGCCCTGCTGATGGTTCCCGGCCGCCTGGCCGGGCGCGCATGGCCTGGCCGTGTGCCGGCGGCAGGACAGAGAAACCCGCTGTCCCTCCTGCCCTTTGCTCATCAGAGGTGTAAAGCCGTCCAGCGGGCAGCACACGCTGTGCTTAGCACTTCCAGTTACTGCCTGCAGCAGCCACCAGCAGCACCCTGGGGATGGGGAAATGAGCAGCAGAGCTGTCGGCACAACCCAGCGTTTACCGCTCCAGCCACTTTTGGGAAGAGCTGCCAGCCCCCTCCTTGCAGTCAGGAGCAGGCAGGGGTTGCGGTGCAGCACAGCCATCCCCTAGGTGTGTTCACAGGGACCGAGCCTGGCTAGTGCAAGCCTGTGGAGCCTGGCAGCACTGCTGCAGCCATTGCGGGGCTGTCCCCTCCCAGCGGGTCCAGGTGACTGTCTCTGGCACTGCGCTCTCTCCTCCAGCAAGCCGCATCCCTACTTTCATCTGCTCGGGCAGAAATAGAGCTGTTGTTGTCCTGGTTTCCTAAGGAAACAAGGGTTGTGCAACTGTGGGTGCCTGCCTGGTCATCTCCTTCCCTTCCAGGGATGTCTATTGGCATGTTTCATTTTGGGGCCCCAGAGGCAAGCAGGAGCAGGCACTGCGTGAGGGTC
>VZTL01072569.1:0-11953 GCA_013400535.1 Scopus umbretta | reverse complement strand
GGAAGGCACACAAAATTAATCCAGAGAAACCTGCCCTGCTCTTCATTCTCCGATGAATAAATGTAACTCACGGCTTTGTTTCACAGCTTGTAATGACTGGGAAGAGGAGAAGACATGCTGCAGGTGAAGGCAGGCACTGAGGAGACCCCCGAGCAAGTAAAAGCATGGGTTGGGGGCTCCTGGGGAAGTTCACTGGCACGTTTCATTTGTTTCCCCCATTTTTGAGGTAAATCCCTGAAGTCCTCAGCCTGAGGTCCCTGCATGTATATACCGGGGGAGGCCTGGAAGCCAGGAGCGTTTGCCCAAAGCAGCTGTGCAGTTTAGTGCAGCAGCAAACACCACCACAGCCCACAGCGCATCGGCTGCGGTTTATGCCACTACTCGTTCCTCGGTCATCGGGAAGCATGAGGGAGGATGGGAGATGGTGGCAGCCGACGGACGGCTCCTGGAGCAGGCGTGCAGGGAGGAGGGGGCGGCTGAAAGACGCAGGGAGGCTTTGGGGGTGAATCAGGAGCCCAAGGGTGTATGAAATTTTGAACTGAGCTGGTTTTGTGTCTGCTCTTCCCACCTTTGCATGGTGCTTTGGAGAGGGGACAACCTGCAGCGACAGTCTTCTCGGCGCTGAACGCAGGGAGCAGGTAGGCAGCTTTGGGTACCTGCCCGTGTCCGGTGCTCAGAGGAGGCGCAGCCTGCCCGCGGCGCCTGCGCTGCTGGGGCACGGCGGCGTTTTCCCCGGCGCCCGCCTTGCAGGGCGGCACGGCCACAGCTCGGACGCTGGCACCCACCCTCAACTCCCCAGCTTTCAACAGACGTATTGGACTTTACCAGGACTTTTAGCCCCGGGGGCACAGCCCACGCCCCGCAGAGCATCGCCGCACGGCTGGGCTGAGCCGAGCTGAGCCGAGCCCAGCGTGGGGACGTGGGAGCTGCGGCCACCAACCCTGAGCCCCAAGTCACTTCTGCAGGCTTGTTCTGCAAAGTCCAGGATCTCAGGTAACTTCTGCATTTCCTGGCTTTCGAATGTTAGAGAAGCTACGTCCTGTCTGACAAATGCGTAAGTGTCCACGGGCAATGCTACGTCTTTGCAACTTGAGCCTTGTTTTAACGGCGCTTCAACGATGCACCAAATTGTGCAGATATCCGCAGCCTTATCTTACACTGTATTTTCTACTTATAATCTATTTTCTGCCTTAGGTAAGTATGTCCTGCAAAAATCTGGTAATCCCACCTGAGCACCCTCTCCTTCTGTTGGAGGCATGATGGTCAGGCCGGGGTCGCGGTGTCTCTCCGTGTCCGTCTCCGGGGCTCTGGAGGTTCCCACCCAGGGGTGCCGGCCCCCCTCGCTCCTCACTCAGGAGGACGAGGCTGGGGAGGGTTTTGGGGCTGCTGAGGGAGAGAAGTAGCTGATCGCTGTGCTCGTTTTCAGCAGAGAGAAATCTATACGCGCACGGTGACATTTTTAGGGCACGCTATTTTTGCCTTATGAGTGGGCTGGAAAAATCAGAGTGGCTTTCAAGAAATGAAAGCACCTTATTTATTCTGAGAAAGTAGCTCTTACTGATTAACCTCAAGCTTTTCCACAATGTCTCTCATGACATGAGACTTAATCCCACGAGATCTAAGGTTAAAAGGACGGGTTTAGGGGGGAAGGTTGAAGACGGTGTGGTAGCGAGCCAAAATGGGTTTTACAACAGAAAACCCCTTGCAGCTGCTGAATGTGGCGATGTATTGTAATGCTATAAAATGGTTACCCTGAAGAATAACCATCCCAAAGCTGGAGTTCAGTGGCTGTTCATCAGCAAAGAGCAACGTGACAAAATAACACGAGAAGTTGTAAAAATATATTGTCCAATGGAAACTAACTGGGGATTTAGACGGACAACTGAAAATGGACAAAGGGGCAAAAGACAGAAAATAAATTACCCCAAACTTCTTCTTACACTTCATTTGCTGGGGAGTTTGCAAAATTTCTCATGTGCATTGATTTTTTTTTATGCATGAAATTCCATGAAATTTATGACAATTCTGGGAAGTGAAAAATGGCAGGGATCGCCCATCTCTGGGGGCATATATACAGCAAGGGGAATTTAGCTCTTCCAGCCTTCTCGCGACACAGAGACATACAAACTGCGGTGTGGAGAGGCTCCCAGACTTTCTTTTTCTTTTTCTTTTTTCTTTTCTTTTTTTTTTTTTTTTCAGTGGGGATAATAATAACAGTGTCAAGGACACCATTCAAGTTGATGCCTGGAGAGCTATTCAGTATAGACCTATTTACGGCCATTATAAAATGCCTGTGGATAGTTCAACGACCGATTTTCAAGAGTCTTTTTCTACCTTTTGAAGGATCAGGAAAATCTATCAAACTGGAGAAATTAAGCTATTTTTCTTCAGGGGAAGAGAAACAGAGTAGGGAGCTTCTCACATTAAAATGCTGCCGTAGATTCCCAATGAATGAAAAATTGGTCTGCATAATAATGAGCCGGGAGATGGATTTTTAAACGGCTTAAACCCACTCTTCACAGCTGCTGCGGCGGCGTGGGGGATTTGGGGCGACCTGCCTGGGTTTTGCTTCATGAACTTGAAAGATCGCCCTTCTCCAGGCTGCTGGCAGCTGATTTTGCTGCTCCCACTGTCCATCCGAGCAGGCAGGGAGCAGGCAGGGGAGCAGGCAGCGCTCGGGGGATGCAGGCAGGCACGGACCGGGCTTCGAACGAGCGTCAAACATCGAGTATGGTGTGACTGGGGCCATCCTTCACGTCGCGCAGGGTGGGGGGCAGCTTCTGCTGCAGAGGATTCCTCTCGGCTTTGGTGATGGCTGAGCCCTTATCCCTGCTGCCCGGCTGCCAGCGGGCTCCCTGGGCGAGCACCCATGGCCCTGGGGAGAAGGAAATCGCCCCTGGCACGCCTGTGCATGCACGCCCCTGTGTCTTCTGAGGGGCAAGTGTCCTAAAGGACGGCAAGCCCCTTGGTGTGGAGCACCACCTCGGCGTGGCCTCCTGCCTGCCTTGCGGCTCTTCTCCGCGCTGCTGCTATTTCCCTCCTGCTCTTTGCTTGTGCTGCAAGCCGCTAACAGGCGTCACTTGAAAATATCATATGAAGTAGTTTGCTTTAGAAAAATGTGGAGTTTGAGTAATGCGTGTTAATTACTTGCACGATAAAAGTCGATCGATATGCTAAACAAACAGCTCCCCGCTCAAATGGGCTCCCGGCACGATTTTGTTATCAAATGCTTGCCCTCCTGCCATCCCGAAGCCATAAATGGAAGCCCATTTGCTTTTCCAATGCCTTAAGTTACATTTAATTGCGTGGGAAAGACATTTATTTTTTCCCCTTAAAAGAGGCTAACTCCCTCCCGCACACAACCACAAAGAGCATCACGTCCCCCTCCTTCGGGCAGGGCGGGAGCCTCCGCTCGCCCCGGCGGGTGCAGCGCTGGCTGAGCCCCAGAGCCAGCCGGCCTCCCTCCGGGGCTGGGGCATCTGCCCGCGAGGAGAGGGCTTCGTTAGATGACCTCAGGAGACGTCCTTGCCTGCGCGTACAGCACCACTCCGCCTGTGAGGTGCACGGGCTTTCCGCCGGTGGGCAAGGATGGTCACAGTGCCCCGAATCGTTAATTTCCTGCGTCGTTATGGGATGCAGCCGCCTTGTTTGTGCTCAGCGATTCTCCACCGTCCGTTTTGCGGCTCGTGCCCTCTTAGGCTGAGTGGGGCTGGAGGGGACAGCGGGGCACCCCAGAGCGGTGGCATGTCCCTGCCTCCGAGGGCTCCCGGGAGGCTGCGCCGGGACTGCCGCCACACCGCTCCTGTGGCACCTACTGCTGCTGTAACGCCGCGGTACCCGAGCCCTGGCCACGCTGCCGCACACGGCGCGTCCTGCTGCTCCGAGCGAGCGGCGGGCTGTGCTGCTCTGCGTCGGAGGAGCTGCGCCCGCAGCCCCGGGCAGGGTCTGGCCCTGCTCCCCGCACCCGGGCGGCTGGCTGTGCTGCGCTGATGGGGCGAGCACGTCGCAGGGAAGGGGCTCTTTGCGGGCGAGATTTGACCGCAGGCTTAAAACCGCAATACCGGTTGTCACTCTTTCTCGTTTTTACAACACACCAGCCATCGCTCACGTTTCTTCTTTTGCAGAAAATCTAAAATTTCGCTCTCAGGTTTCAGGACCTGGTTTGCAAGATCCCGTTGCCATTTCTCCTTCACTTTCCAGCCTAACCCTGCATAGCAGGTTTCCTTTTTTTTGTGCTTTATGAGAGGTAGCAATCGATCGTGTCTCTCTTACAAATCAACAGTATGTACAATGTGAATATTAATAAATAATGACGTTTGGATGGAGGGGATTTGGATCTGCCACATGCTCGTTGGGTAAAATTCTTTACTTTAAACATTAGCCTTTGCATGTGCCACTTCTGCATTTTATTTTCTGCTGCGGAGGATATTGCTTCCCGTTAGACTGTGTCTAGGAAACATTTTCAAGGCATTCCTGTGGGACGATAACTTGGACGGTGAATTTCCACAACTGACATTATGCTGTAAGTGCTCCAGGACCTGCAGCCTGATCTTCGCTTGCTTGCTGCGCTGCAGCGATGGCTCCGGCCAGCCGCCTGCAAACGCTGAGCCCCAGGCCCCAGGCCGACAAGGTGCTCCGCAAGTCCTGTACCTAATGCGAAGGCAGACAAGAGCACCTGTGCCTGGGGCCACACTGCGGGGCGATGCTTCGCTACAGGAGCTTGGTTTTGTATCAAGCATGCATTTGCACCAGTGTGGGTAATGGGGACGCCGAGTCGCTCTTCTGGGGTTCATCTGGTTGCCCAAATGCCGGCAGTGGCAGCGGCTGGGGTAACTGTCACCTGCTGGGATGGGTTCCCCGGGGCAGAGCTGCCTGTACGGCCCCTGGGAAGAGGTGCCTGCGGGAAGGTGATGCCCATGTCCTGCCCCGTGCCGTTGCCGAGACCGGGTGATGGAGGGATGTGGAGCATCTCGCAGACAGGCAGGACCATGGACTTCACCAGTCTTGTCCAGAGCTGTGCTGGATGGAGAAGTGGTTGAACTGGGCTGGGTGTCCCAGTGCTGTGCAGAGCCAGTTCGGGGACGGGAGCGTTCCTGGTCCCACCAGACTGGTTTGCTGCATCCCGCAGAGCAGAGTCCTGCAGCACAAGGCTCCCACGGACGGCTGTCCCAGCCTGAGCGCTCTCGCCAAGGTCACAGAAAGGCTTTTAGCTCCTGGCAAGGTGAGGTTATCTTTTTTTTGTTGTAATTTCTGTCACTGTCTGCAAAGCCTCCGGCTGCATTTACTCCAGGAGAAACTCAAAGTGAAGTGACTAGGAAGGTTCTGCTGGGTACTCCCGGGAAGGATGAGGCATTGCAGCCGAGCAGCTGGCAGCGTTTGCTGATGCCAGGCTTACACTGAGCCGAAGCTGAGGTCGCAGGCCGGGTCAGAAGCCATGGTGGTGGCCGGGCGCAGCTCCCCAAGCGGCACAGGGCTGCTGGGGGTTAAGCAGAGGAGAGGGACAGCGTCTGCTGGGGAAGGTCTGGCGGAGGCAGGTTGTCTGGGCAGGCAGGGCATGGGCAGCGTTTTGCAGCGCAGGCACAGCTCAGCGAGGCTGGCCCCGTCGCGCCTGGGCTGGGGGCAGCAAGAGCTGCCTCCGGCATGGCCACAGGTCTCCCCATGGCTCTCACGGCCCAGCCCCTCGGGACGGGGGTGTGCTTGGGGCACTAGGGCATACCGCGCTGCTCTGTGGTTTCCTCCCGTTTTTCACTCTCTCCCAGCTCGTGAGCGGCTTGCCCAGGATCTCCAGCGGCGACACAGACACTTCTAGCTCTTTCTGACCTGTAAAGAAAGGGAAAACCCTTTGCTCCTCAGAGCCAGGCAATAAAACATCAGTGTTACCAGCTGCCTGCCAGTTCAACGCAGCAGCCAGGGAAGATCTCCCTCCTCCTTCACATGTAGCGATAGCTACACCTGGCTCCCACCCGGCCCATCTCAGGAGCAGGTTCCAAAGCCCTTTATGGAGTTATCTCTGTCCGTCAGCTGGAGAAGCTGAGGCTCAGGGCAGGACACTGCCTTTCCCGGGGGCTAGGGGGGCTGAAAAATCCCCCGTGCCTCGCAGCCAGCCCCTCCGCAGCCAGCTCTGCCCTGCAGGGTCCACGGCTGCCCTGCGGTTCCCCGCGGGATGCTCCAGTGGCCGAGGGCTGCTGCAGGGCAGGGGCTGCGCCAGGGGGGACGGTTTGGGGACCCCCCCATGGCAGTGCTGCTCCGAGGAGCCTTCGCCGCCCCCAGCCCGGTGACGGTCCCCGCAGGGCAGCAGCTGGCCGCTCCCGTGGGAAAGGCGCGCTGGCGTGCGGCCGCCCTCGGCTGCCGTCCCCTTTTCTGCCTCCCTCCCGTCGCATGACTTTGTTCTTTGTTAAAAGACACACAGTTGAGGAGATGCAGCCGCTCTTTGTGCCAGCAATTTGAATTTGACCCTTTCCAACACCAAAAATCAATACTCCCGTGGAGAAGCAGTGGGTGCTATTTTTCTAAACCCTGTTTACAGCAGTACAGTCCTTTAAGGCAGATGTTATCTGCTCCAGAGTCCGCTGCATACTTTACCAAATTTTACAAAGCATTTTCTGAGCACATAATGACAGTATTATCTTTGTCCACCTGCTGAGAATAGCAGTGGGCTTACAATAAATATCTGCTTCCAAGACGTACAAGTAAGAGTCCATCTTATCTGTCCAGATGGGGAAAAAAGCCCCTAATTTACATCCCAGAAAGCACTGGGGTGTGACAAAGGTCATCGGCTGACACTGTACGCTCAACTGGGATGAAAAATATATGAGCCAGGACTGCATTTTTTTGAAGGGGAGATAAGCAACGCCAACTGTTCCTGCCGTCTCTTCTGCTCTTCCACCTGGTGACGCCAACCCTGGCCCCGCGCCCGTGTGCTGCCCAGCCCAGCCTCCCATGGCATCCCCTGGCTGGCGAGGGGTAGGACATGTCCCCGCAGGAGCGCTGGCCTCGCTCAGGATGTGTCCCCAAGGCTGTCCCGGCCGGGGGCGACCTCCTGGCTGGGGCGGCCAAAGGCAGTCCCGTGCAGCACTGCCCGCATCCCTCCTGCACCGCAGGTGTGACTTGGCCAGGAGCATCCCTGTTGTGCTTCGTTTGGTGCTTTAGCGGTGTTGCTTCGCTGAAATCCCAGATGGCTTTGGTTTCAGGGTGGCAATGCCAACAAGAGGAAGGGAGCTCCAACCTTCAGGAGGGGTGTCATCCCCCGCACTTGGCTTAGCAGAGAATCACAAGTGCAAAGGGCTTGCACGTGACCAAACCAGCGTTCCTCCAGCGCACAGCTCAGCTATAAGCACTCTCTTTTATTCCTCCACTTGATTTCTTACCACATGCCATGTTTGCCCAGGTTCTTTCCCATGAGGCTCCCAGGATATTTCTACATGTCAGCAGCAGTGAAGCTGAGAGCAGGTCCGTGTTTCTGCCCATAGGAGGGTACCAGGTGAGCTCTTGGCATCTGCACCACGCTTGGCTGGCCAAAGGGTGGACCACCCCACGGCCCCATCCCTCCTCACAGCAGTGATGACAAGGTACGTTTTGGATCCCTTTTTGGGGGGATAAGACCTTTTCAGATCTTCCCAGCACATGTGCCGCCTCCCACAGAGAACGTGAGACCTTGCTCCTCCTAGCGGAGGTGCTCCCTCCATTTCCTACATTTCCAGGAAATTTTCTGGGCTTTACCAAATACCCCACAATTAGCTAGTTAATGAGCTAATGAGGCAACTCTGGCTGGCTTCCCCCATGTCTGAAAGCCCGGCAGCATCCTCCCTCCTCCGGAGGCAGACCCCACTGTTCCGCTCCTCAGCGCCAGACCGAGCAAAGCCGCCCCTGGCGAATCCCCGGAGGCAGCAGCCCATTACGGCACGGCCAGGTTCCTGGAATTAGTCGTTAGATTAAGAAATGCGGCCCCGGAATTAGCAAAGGTATGTGTGATGCTGAGTCGGGGCCACACGTCAGCACGACGGCTCCCGTGGGGCCCGGAGGAGTTGAGTGAGCCGCCGCGTGCCGTCCGGCAGAGCCAGGGCTGCTGGGGCGGGCGCTCTGCCCCGAGGAGCCACGGAGGCTCCCGGCTGCTGGGGTGTCGCTGCGGGAACGCGTCCGGCCTCCCCATTAAAAATGAAAAAGGGACAGAGAAAAATGAGTAGGGAGTCAGGGGGGAATATAAAATCATTAACAAAACTCCTAATACAGTGGGAGAAATGTCAATACGAACGCTGAACTAATGGGCCAGTCTCTTCAAAAATTTTATTATCTCTGAAGTTTTAAATAATGCATTGCATTCAGATCGCTGATGTCCCTCCTGACATTAATCTTTGATCTTCCAATTCAGCACAAGGAAAGTGGTAAATCAGAGATGCTGACCCTTGTCTACACATTTTGCAGGTAGTAATTGATCAAAGATTTATTTATTAGCCAAGCCATGATTGATTTATAGGAATTTTGCTTGATCGAGTTAATTACAAACAATAAGTTACTGTCCTGGCTGCCTGGGAAGCCCGGCAGCCAGGTCCTGCTGCCGCCATTCGGGGGGCAATAACGCTGGCAAAGTGATAAGATACTGGTTTGTGTCCTGTTCACCACGTGGTTTGGGATCAGTTACCTGCGGCTGATAAAATAGTTATCACCATCAATAATCAACTTGACGTGGAGCCAGACGATTTAGCAGAGTCCGAGTTAAAGCGTTACTTCCTTGGGATGGGCTAGGTCAGGACATTCTTTTTCAAACAACAGGAGATGGTTAAATGGTGACTTATTCTTGATGTTACAAAAGGAAAAACACACCTTGGTGAGGTTATTTTACCCCACAAGAAAAATTAGTCCATAGTAGCCCTTGACATTTGTTTTCAACATTGGAAGCTGGTTGAGAAACTTTGGCCGAGTGGCAGCCGCTGACGTCTCCTTGCAGCACCGGCGCGAAGGGCAGCCGCACAAGGCAGCTCTGGGCGTGCATGTCCAGCCCTTCGGGAGAGAGGCAGCAGCTCTGTACACCCCGCAGAACGTGTCCAGAAAGGGTCGTCAAAAGGCAACACCGGGGCTGGCAGCGATCCCTGGGCTGCTGAACCCAGTCCTCTGCAGCAATGGCTTAGCCTGCCCCATAACCTCCCTCCAAACCCCTCCTAGCCTGTTGCCAGCAAGGGCAGGGTCCTGCCCCTGAGCAGCGTTAGGTCTCATCTCCCATCTCAGGCCCGTCCAGGCTTCCCAGATGACATTTTTGGTCTCCTCCAAACCAACCATTGCTACATGAGCTCGATCCCCGCTGCGCCGAGGCCAGGCACACACAGCCTGGGGCTGGCTCCCCGGTTCCCCCCGCCAAGCGTGGCCATGGCCCATCACCAAACCACCGACGCAAGTGCAGGGTCACGAGCCGTGGTGCAGCGGCCAGGAGGGCGCACCTGGGCGGTCGGGTGAAGAGCCCAGCATGCAAAAACCAGACCTGGAGCCAGTCCTGCCCAGCCCTGACACTATGGGGATGTGGGCAAGCACCCCCATATCCATCATTCTCCCAGCATTTCTTCCCAGTTTGTGTCTCTTTCCAAAAACAACACAAATAAAAAACTTTCACATCATCCACTGGCCCTTGCCCGAGCCTGTCAGCACAATAACTTTCCAGCTAAGTCACCACTTCAGCAGAGCACCCACCCCTGTCTTTAGCATTTCATCCCATAGCACGCTGACATCCCTTACAGCGGTAGCCACAAATGCAGTACATTGGGAGAAATCTGCGTGCATTTGACTTTCTGCAGCGCCTCCCTGCGGGGTCCGTGTCACCCCTGGGGACCCCGGCTGGCTGGGGGGGCCAGGGAAGCCCCACCAGCGCCGGGCGCTGTGCCGAGACACGCCAACTGTGGCAGGGAGGAGGTACCCATGGCACAGGCCCCGGGTAGGCTCCCTTCCCCGGGAAAGGGAGGCAGAAGGAGAACGCAAAGGAACCACCTTGTTTCTGAGCCAATGCACATCTAAAAAATTAATTTGGGGCTGGGATTTTCATCATCTTGCGGGAGCTAGGCACTTAACCCAAGTGAAATGCTGGCGGCTTTGACATCTAAAAGCTCTTTTAAAGATCCTAGTCTTAATTGTTCAGATTTTTTTCCTACCTCCCAGCTGTAGTTCAGGCTTCCAGCCTTTTCCAAACAAGTTTATCCATCCTTAATTACCACTAAGAAAGTGACCCCGCGTGAGCCCCGCCGCCGCGCGCCTCTTGGCTGACAGACAACTGCCAGCCAGGCAAGAGCTACTAATTAGTAATTGATAAATATAAGTGTGCTGTCTTCCCCGAGCAGAGTCCTGCTTGATGACAGTAATTAATTGTTCATTGATCCCCCCAGGTTGACGGCAGGTCTGCCGAGGTGCTTCTCAGCCGCCGCGGCTCGAGGTGAGGACTGTCGGCAGGGACGGCTGGGGGCCCGCCGTGCCCAGCCCTGCCGCCGGAGCAGGGACACCGGCCCTGCCTGCCCTGCCTGCCCTGCCTGCCCTGCCTGCAGTGCCTGCCCTGCCTGCTGGGGTTGCCTGGCAGGTGGCTATAACCAGAAGAGCGTGGGCCAAGCGAGGATACCAAGGAGCAGCCCGCAGCCCAGGAGGAGGCATGCAGGAGAGCCGCTGCCCAGGGGCCAGCGCTGCATCNAAAAAAAAAACCTTAACTAGGTCTTTGAATTACATCTCCCAAGGCAAATACTTGAATGTCAAGTGTCAGTCCCAAGGATTTTTGATGCTCATTATCACCCTATAAACTCCCTGCAGGAGGGGTTATTTCCTGCCCAGGCGGTCGGGTTTGTTGTGGAAAAGCTGACCCAGCCGAGCAGAGGCAGGGCAGACAGGCCGCGCGATGCCCACAGCCCTGTTGGGAAACCGTCCCGGTGCGCGCCTTCTGGGGACATCGCCGTGCTTGGTGAGGGCTCAACTGGCTGACGGCAGTGCAGTCTGCACGGCCCCTTCCAGGATGACTCTTGCCTTCCACCCCAGGTCCAGCACCCCTTCATCCCCGCTGCAGCACCAAGGCGCCTCGTCTCGGCTTGGGACCACCCGAAACACACCCCGGGCTGCCCTTGAGAGCGGCACGTGCACGGCCGCCACGCCTGGGTCCGTCCCCTCCTGCGGCTCTCAGGGGATGTCACTCTCTCAGGTTTTAATTAATTGTCTTTCTATTTTTTTCGCCGTTTGGGTCAGGCTCCCAAGCGCTGATCTGTTTGATGGCACCCCGGGGAGCCTTTTGTTCTGAATAGGTGAAAAATTGTACCCACAAAAAGAGTTCCCCCTCCGATCAATTCCCTCTAACAACTTTATTGATTAGCTGCAGTAACATTTTTCATTTATTAATTATGAAGAAGATGTTCCAGTGATTTCTTAAAGTTAACTGTTGTGATTTTCCCCCTCCCCTCAGCCTTCCCGGCCCAGCCGGGGCGGCTGCAGAGCTGCAGGAAGGCTCTGCCTGCGTGGACGCCGGCACTGCAGGGACGGACACCTCTCCTGCACACAAACCAGCTCGGTAGGACTTCAGCTTGCTCATCCACTACGAGCCACAGCAGCTTTGGGTGCTTTTCTCAGCCCGGCGCGAGTTGTCCAACTCCTCCCCTCCCCAAAGCAGCGGGCAGCAGCTGGGAGCGCCGAGTGGGGCATCCCCCCTCGCAGGGCGGCTGCTTGCCCCGGGATGGTGCAGGGCAGCCCGTGCGGCGGCTGCCCAGGCTCCTCCACCCCTCATCTGTCCACAGCTGCAGCCAGGAGGTGATGGAGAGAGAAAGCAGGAGAAAAACCCACCCAGCGGCAATAGCCTAGATGTGCAAAATCGGCTGGGGACATGGGGGCGAGGGGACAGAGGCGTGTTGGCTCGGGCAGCTCCGGCCATCCCTGGCCGTCTCTGCGGTGGTGGAAGCACAGCACAGTGAGCTGCCCTGCCGTGCCCTTCCCCTGCCCCTCACAG
>VZTL01072565.1:0-13771 GCA_013400535.1 Scopus umbretta | reverse complement strand
TTACCAAGAATTACCAAGTATTTTTGGTATTTTGTCCTTCTTTTATTGCATAGAAATAATATAAAAACCTGTAAAAACAAGGTACAGTGTCCAACACAGACTGCTGTATTTTTCTTCCTTGAAAATTCAAGTAAGGGCCTGGAGATGGTTCTTCAGAGCAGACCTCAGTGCAGATTTGCAGGAGCACTCAATGACAGAGGTAGATGTAAAGGGAGGTCCTACCCACAAAGGCGTCTTTCCATTTTAGGAGGATTTGGAGAGAGAAGCTCACTGTTGTGACAGGCAGGCTCAGTTGCCTTGAAATTTACTAGAGGTTGGACCTCAGCCGTTGGGAAAAAGCGTTGTGTGCTCGACATTTTGGCCTACAGTTAAGACAAACAAAATCAGGTGTCATGATTTGCTTCATAAATACAAATATCATAGTCTTCCCAAGTCAGTTTTGTGGATATGATCAGCTCTTTTCAGCTTGCAGAGGGGTGATTTCTGCATCACTAAACCAGGAGCTATTATAAATGTGAATGTTTGGTATTCTCACTAATGCTCTGGGCAGAGAGAGAAAATGTGAACTAGCCCATGAGGTTGGGAAAGATAGCAAAGGTCATCCAGCTGTGCCTGTATCTCTGGTCTCCAGAGTTTCCTGTGGTGTGCATTTCACAAATTTTAATTTGATTGTCATGATTTTCATTGAATGAAAACTGGAGCTTACTGAGTGCAGGTCTGCAGAGGCACCTCAGTACGAGTTTTCAGCAAGGGCAGTTGCAGATTTTCCTTATGGGGTCCCTTTCATTGTGTTTTGCCAAGTCCCAGAGAACTTGCAGTTTAGCAGGAGGAGAATGCAGGGCCATTACGAAGGAATGAGGAAAGAAAAGAGCTGTAGTGTCTTCAGTATCAGAGTGACACCCCCACTTTTTCCAGTTCATCCAGCATGGTAGGAGCAGCCTTCTGCAGCAACAGAAAAGGAAATTGCACCCACAGCCAAGTTACAAGGGAGGCATCCATGGAAGGTTAGCTTGGATTCTTCCCATATAGTAACATCTCTGACTAGTTCTACAGTTCCTGATCCTTCTGCACCTTTGCTGAAGGGAATCTGAAACCTGGAAGGATGAACACGCACTCCTTTGGGTCAGATTCCCAAAGATTTTGGATCTTTGGAGATTTTTGGAGGTTCCTGGGGAAGACACGTTAATTCCCCAAACATTTTGCAAGACAGCCCTGACACTATCACTGTAGAGGGTATTTCTTAACTGTTCGGCATGGAGTCAGAACCAGGAAGTGGCCCAGAGGTTAAGATTTGCTGTATGACTGAAATATTTCCTCTGTTGAGGAAAGCGCATGTGATTTGTGGTGGGCACTTATTCAAGGCGGCTATGCCAGGGAGACATTTGGTGTCCTTGGAAAACTTACTCATATTCAAGAATGCATTTCAGTGCAATAATCTGTTTTGTAGAGATTTTGAACAAATTAAAAATCCCCTATTCTCAGTAATCCAGGACACAAGTATTCTAATGGAGAGGAGGCTTCTCATCAAGGGCTATGCAAATCTCAGCAATTTCACTTCACAGAGTTGTGAAGAGTTGTAGGTTTAATTCCTTAACACTGTTTCATGTGCTCCTAAAACATCAAGGCAAATAGTTGCTAAACTGAAGTTTTACCTAGAGTCATGTAGAGGTCTCTGTGACTGTAAGTTAGTCTGTATTTGATTAAAGCTTAGGGATATTTCACACATTGGTGGAGCATTGGCAGTCTTTGTGAATAACATGTATTTGGAAAAAATCTTGAACCAAATGTAAATTTTCAGTGCTTTGTAGTTGAGTGCAAATGTTTAGAGACTGTGGTTTTTCTGATGCTTGTATGACTGAAATTACTCAGACTGAGTCTGGATTGATGTTGGACTAAATGAAACTGAGGATGGAGGCTTAGGTCTCTGTACTGCAGTCCCTTATGGAGCTTTGCACAAATCTCAGTGCCTCAGCTGGGGCTTCTGACAGCTGCTGCTATATATGCTGAAATGCCTAACCTCCAACTAACTACTTTTCTTAAACATGCAGTGAAACTCTGGGTTCTAATTTGACTTACTTCTAATTGGCTCAGGAGAGGAAAAAGAGGCAGCAGTCAAGAAGGCATGTTTTTTTTTTCTCTTCGGACATTGGTTATATTCACATGTTTATCTTTGCTTCTCTTGATTCGGAAATTTTCAAAGAGCTTCCTCCCCAAAACCTCAGGAGTAGAGGAGAATAATAATGTCTGCTTTACACACTTTACAGTTTAGTAAGTCACTAGTTCAACTTCTGTGTGTGTGCTCTTGAGCACAGCATAGAGCAGTAATGTCGGAAGGCTGCCTCTGAAAATAAAAAGAAATTAATAACAGATGAACAAACAACTGCTTGCTCTATCTTTTCCTGATATTGTGCATGCCATTTAGCTTGTAATGAAAGCAGCAATAATTTGCATCTCTAGGTTTGCTTATTGCTTCCAAACCAGTAGCCTTTTATTTATTTCTTTGTTTGTTTATTGATTTATTTATTGTGTAGTGATGAAGCTTTTCATATGCTAAATAAAGCAACAGGGAACCTTAGACCCAGGCATGTAAAGATTTCCACAGATAGGATATTTGCCTTCAAAGTCAAATCCACTTTAAACTGTTGCTCAATATGAAATTGTAAGAATAAATTTAACCAAGCAGCATGATGCTTTCATTTTTTTTCCCCACAGTTTCTGGCCCTGAGAGACCAGTCTGTCCTGGTTTTTGCTTCCATGCCCTATGACTTGTCATAGAGCAAGGACAGCAGAGGTAATGTGGTTTCATGGTATTGGTATGGAGGAAAACGTCACCTTAATCCCATACTGGATATAAGGAGTCTGATTTTCATCTCGTGTTCCAGTGTAAATTGTGGTTAGCTTTGTTTGACCCAGCTGAACTGCTCTTCTCTCTATGAGGTAAATAGTCCCCTGGTTTGCTCTGAATTTCAATGCAGAAGGTACAGCTTAGTGCTTCTGTGTCTCAACTGTCCTATTTAGAAATTGCTAGTTCCTATCACGGCAAATGGAAATCTTGAGAGATTCTCAAGACCCCTATTATGGGCTGCTGGCTTCACTGAGATTCAATGGAAGAGAGCCAACAGGCTCTAAAGCAAGCGTTATTGGAGTCGAATGATCTCAACAAATTCCATTCATACTCCTGAATACGAGGTGGATAATGTCTTCACAAGGACCCAAGTTCCTTTTGTGGCTTCTGGCAGTTCAGCTTGTGAAAATATGCATGGATCTCTGGTAACTGAAAGCATAAAGGAAAAGCAATTTGCATATCCTCATTGAATACAGAGAACAGCATTCATTTACAATACAAAGCAGTATAAACCTAGGTAATGAATGCAAATGAAAACTTTAAAAAGACAAAATTAATTGGTAAATTTTAATTACAAAGTTGTATTATGACACAGTAGCCAGCCATGGGTCTCACTTGGTTTTCTGTATTTAATAGTATTGTCTTTCATCCACACTGGGGTAAAGAAAACTGTTGGAGCTGATTTTTCTCAGAGCCACTATGTTGTCATGAAACTTGTACGCTCAAGTAGAAAAGCATCTGCAGAGAGCAAAAGGCAGGTCTGTGTCTGCGGTGTGGGCTGCAGGGTCTGTGCTATAGCATGATTAGATAAGTCTTCTCATTTATTTGTTGTTCTGTTCCTGTTTTCTTGTTTACCTTCATTTCATTTTTGTTTTCAGTTGACATGTGGTCAGTAGGGTGCATCATGGGAGAAATGATTAAAGGTGCTGTGTTGTTTCCTGGCACTGATCGTATCCTTCCTAGCAGCCTCAGTAGGTACTTCCAACCCTTTCCCCTCCAGTCCCTTCCCGCTAAACTAGTGCTGACATACATTTGTACTGTACCTAAAGAGCTGGGTTAAGTCCCACTGCAAAATCCTGCAAACCAAAATGTCAATAAAGCATTACTGCCTCTCAGTGAAAGCCTTAGGCGGAAACTGCAGTGAGTATAGCATAAGGAGATGGAAAACAATGTCCTACATGGTTCATCAGAATCGCTTTCTGCAGGCAGTGACCGCTTGGTTTTAGTTTTGTTATTACAAAGGTCTCTATTAATTTGGCAGGGCGGGGCATGTTTCATACATGACACTTAATTTTTAGGTTCAATTGTAGCATGGTAGGCACGAATCACTGTTTACCTCAGGATGGTGTGTAAGAGGTTCTGCGTTTTAGGAAGCAGGTATGATTAACTTGGACATAACTTTTAGAAATGCTTATTTCTTTGCTTGTATGCTCTGCAAGTGGTATTGAAGTAGGAAAGTAGGAAGCGGCTTCAGTTTGGGGACAACTTCTGCTTCCCAAGACAAAAATTATCGCTTAACTTTGTAGCAATTTGATGATTCAAAAGGCTGGGAACTTCCTTGGAAACTGTTGTAGTGGTCTGTCATCCTTTATTTAAGTACATGTAACTATTATGTGAAAGCAGAATGTATTTTTGACGTCAACAAGAAATGATGTATAGATAAATGCCTTGAATCAGTGGACAAGCAGTCCAAGCAGACTGGGCATATGTACCTTTTCCTTAGAGACCATTCTGCATTCAGGACTGAGGCAGCCATAATTCTTACTTTATTTGATGCTTTATTAAAGCTTTGATATATAGTCTGTCATTTATCAGATTGTGAAAGTGGTTTCTTCCCGTGCACAACAACAACTGAGCTCCGTGCATGCTTGGTCTAGCTCCAGTCATTCATGGTCCATAGGATTACACAGATGAGAAATGGAGATGACCTGTGTAAGTTTTCCTTCTAATTTAAACTCTGTACTTAGATGACAGAGGAGTTTCCAGGCATTATTCATTTTTATGTAACTTTCTCTTAAAGTGTATGCATGTACACTTAGGTATATGTGTGCATATATATATACATACTTAAGTAATTCAGTTTAGCACTTCACTTACGGCCTCATTCATACTTTAAAGGGTTCAATATTTTGATTAAAATGTGGAAAAAGTAGTATCTGAAGAGCATGAAAGAAATGAAAGTAGACAATGATATCATTAATATTTTCACAGCCTTGTCTAGTAAGATTCTGATTTGTGTTTGTTCAAAATTTTGGATGAGCATATGCATACTGAAATGAAGGCTAAAATTCCCATGCATTTTCATATGATCTGGAGCACATCTCATCTACATATGTGAAAGTAAACCTTTCCTTTCTATGTGTTAGTGTAAATCATTAGAACCTATTTGTGCTTGGTGAAGATTTGGCCCAGGCTGTGCTTGTGTTTTCTGTGAATGCGAGTGAGAAATTTAAGTGTGGGGGTTAGCATAGTTCAGCGCTGTAGTCAGAGCTGGTTTTATGTTAATAGACTAATGTTTTGTAAGATCTCATTTAAAGAAATCCCCAAGTACAAAAAGAATTGAACATGTCTTATATAGCGCTTCAAAAACTGGTTTCTTTCATGCAGCTGCACATTTGTTCAAAAGAAATCGCGCAAACCCTCTATAATTAAACCATGATGTGCTGTTTATTATTGCAATAACCCCACAGAAATTGGCATTACCAGCTGCTGATTTGTTTGGGATTGTTCTGTAATTGAGTTCACCTTCTTCATTTGTATTTATAATATGTTGCTAAATTTGCACTGTTTTATGTACCAGTCTGCTTTTCTTCTGCTGTTCCATGAGTGTCTATTCGGTGAACAGAGAACGATGCCATTGCTTGCTTTCAGGCCACTGAGCACCCCTCCTCAAAGCCACCTCTTCTTCAGATCCTTCCCTCCCCACCTCTCCCCTGCTGCTGAGCAGCCGCTGGCAGGTGTTCGGCACTACTTGGTCCTGTGCCCGTCTGCGTGGCTGAAAACCAGTCAGAAAGTTGCGAGGGCAGACCCAGCCTGCTGAGATTGATAACCTCGTGGCAGTTTCTTCCTTAAATCTGCATAGAAAATGCTTAGTGTTTCTGTAAAAGAGGCTATTTCTTGAGATGTGTGGAGTTGGGCAGCTGTATAATTCCATCAGCAGGGACTATGAGCCCTAAGAGCTTGAGGGCAGCATACTTAAGGATCTATTTAAGTGTAGAAGGAGCAAGAGTAATTAGAAATCTGTTTCTTAAAAAAAANNNNAAAAGAAAGTGAAAAATTTTTTATTAAAAAAAAAAAAAAAAAAAAAAGCAAGCTTCCTCATCGACATAAAATGGGTTAAGACTGGCAGTGTACCAGAATTTGCTATCAGCCATTTTTTTCTTCACAGGCACTGCTTCATTTCACAACCACGCTGTGATTTGAAGAGTATTTAATACTAATTTGTGTTAATTCTTATGCATAAATAACTGTGAAAAGCAGTCCTGAAACTGAAAGTTTGAATATTCATGAGTAACGCACCGTCGGTCATATATTTGACTGCAAAATTTACTATTTGCCATTTTCCAGTGCTTAAGGAGTATAGGTAGTTTGATATTGTTTCTGTTTACAGAACTAAATGGTCTGTTCAGCCAACTGAAACAAGTTGTGTAGCAAAATAAAGCCATCTTACATGGTCGTGAAAAAAAGAAAAAAAATAGTAAGTGCCTTTGAGTTAAGTGTGGAGTACTTAGGCTGCAGCTCTGGTCCACTCCTGTAACCCATTTGAATTCACTGAAATCACTTGGGTGGAGCTGAGAACAGAATCTACCTCTGTTCTTTTTTAAATTCCAGTTGTGAGTGAACACTTTGCAGTGTCCAAAATCCCCATGGATCCTTGAAATTTTACTATCTCTCTACCCTTTTTGGTGTATGCACATGATGTAGTTAATTGTGAGCTAAAGCTTTTTTTTTAATGTTATATGAAAATTCTTTTCAAGGTTGACAGCAGTAGTTCTGCTTATAGAGAAACTATTATCATGAAGCTTGGATATACTTGTGCCTCGAGAAAGGAGAAAATGGCAACAGAATTTGTTGTGTTGCCTCAGGAGCAATTTGGAAAGCTGACTGTACATGTGAGTTGACTCTTGCTCTGTGTGTTATTTTCAAAATTTCATGAGGGAGACTGTTATTCGTTTCTTACCACTACATAAATGATCTGAAGGAGTTAAGAAGGTGCCTTAGTCCTCTGGTGAGCTGTGAAAGTGGTAGTTATACGTAGATTTTTATTTTTTTTTTTAAACTGCTGACTGCATTTTGGGCAGACGAGGAAGAAATGTGCCTTTAAATTCTGAGTGCTTAGGGAGACAAGTATATATTCAATTGAGACGTGTAAGGTTAGCATGGTGTCAGCTTCTCTTAGTATAAATCACAGATGCCCATACAAGATATCACTTACAGAGCCTTATTCTATAACTGCAATCACATTATGCATGTCACAGAGATTGGGGTATAGGATTTTTATGCACAGTTTTACAGTTCATTTAGAAGGTATTTGATAATGCTAATGTTCATAGGCTGCCTCGTAGGCTAGGTACGTGATCATCATGCATCCAGCTGTACATGTTATAAAGACAGAAGTGTACCACAACAGAAGGTTCTAGAAGCCTAGAAACAGCCTGGAGTACTGCAAGTAGATACTGCAGTGGTGAGGAGACATCCACAAGGGAAATGGTAATACTTATCCCAGGGAAATGGTAATACTTATACAAGGGCAAGATTGCAATCCTGTGCTGCAATATCTGGACTATTCACTAAGCACTGATTTGCTTGCTGCTGTGTAAACAAAGATGTAAGTAAGATGTAAACAAAGTAAGTAAGATGTAAACAAAGATGTAAGTAAGTAACTGAATGAAGAGCCAGCTAAAAAAAAAAAATAGCAGTTGAAAATTTTAGTGAAGGTGTCATCATAGATATGCACCTGAAGGATTAATGACAGCTACACAACCAACACTGCTATCTCCTATCTTCCAAATGATCAATGGTAATCTTTTGAAGTAATTTGATTTATGTGCTACATGTTAGCCTTATCATCAACCCATGTTTTATTATAGCATATAAATAGTGACTACTATTCTTAAAGTTGCAAAATATTTTCTGTTATGGTCTAATACTTACAAATGCCACATTCTTCTCAAAGCATTCACCTTGGCACAGAAAATGCTTTACACTTGCTATCTTGTCAGATGCTAGCATTTTCAGTGTCTTTTCTGTGTTTTTTGTAAGGTGTGTTGACATCTGTATGTAAATTATGGGACTGGAAAAAATAACTTCCACAGTGAAATTGGTTAGTTACGTTTTATATTAAGATATTTATTTAAAAAAAAGAAAGGTTCAGTTCAAAAAAATTAAAATTAGTTTGAAAATTAGTTGAGCTATGAACTTTACAGTTGGTGTGACAATTTGGTATTGGGGATGGAAATACAGAGCTGCTCATAGCAATTATTCTAGTTTTGACAAGTTAGGAGCATCAAAAATCTATACCCAAAGCAATGCAGTTAGTTGTTGTTGGTGGAACATGCACATTTAAGGAGAAAACTATCAGAAAGGTGATTCCCTTAAGATTTTGAGATTGAAAAGAGATGAACTAATCCTACCTGCCTGTTATTGAAGGAAGAGCTCCATGTCCATTTTGTTTTCATTGTGCCTACCTTAACAAAAGCAAGCTTTGGCACGCCCCTAGCCATCTCCAGAAGCAGCTTGTTTAGCCAGAAAGAACAAATGCAGCTCCAGCGCAGTAAAGCTAGTGTAGGTGTTCCGCTTAATAGTGAAGAAAGCGGAGTCCAGTATGGTGAGCAGGGAAGCTTGATTCCCGACTATCACCACCACTGTCCAGCGCAATTCCAAAAGCTCTGTTATAGACAGGCATTTTGGCAGAATTTTCCATGTCACAGTCCTGCTTGAGGAGAATTTTAGGAAGACGCTTTTCTAGTATGGCCACACTTTATAGTGTGGAAAAGTGGATTGGTCTCTGGTGATTGGTTGGCTTAGATTTTCAACCGGAGATTTTTTCACTCCCTTTTTCAGGAGAAGAAATATGAACGATTACAGCAAGTAATCATTTAGCTAAAGGCTAAATGGCTGAGCACTGACAAGTTTCTGACTACCAGGGAAGAATGAATGGGCTTAACTATATATGCATCATAGTATGTTGCTATTTGTATTGCAGTAGAGTTAAAACATCCTACTGCAATCAGTATCTCCTCCCGCAAAACGTTGCTGTTGAACATAAGAAAATACAATCCTTTACTAAAAAAAAAAATTAAAAAAAAAATAAATTACACAGACATAACCTGAAAAGGAAAAAGAAAATATTGAAACTTATTGCCATTTTGAGGCTAGCTAGCTTAATTACAAAGACAATAATTTGTTGTCTAAATTTCATTTTTTAATCACAAGCTATTTGTGCAACTGTAGAAATGCTTTTAATATTTTCTGAAACAGAGAAGTATTGTAAGTTTTTCCTTATAGCCCAGCTCCATTTCCATCATTGTTTGAATATTTGCAGAAATGTAATTTAACTGAAGTCTGCAGACCATCTGAAGGAACAAAATGGCGTTCCTTAATTCACACTTCTGAAATACATTGCACAATGCACACATTGCATCAATAGGAACAGAAGCAAAAGTAATGGTAAACGTTCAGGCTGTACCTCTGAATAGATGACTTCACTGTAAAAGCTGATTTTTCTGCAGTTCATATTCTGGTTGTTTTCCAAGTAAATAACCAAGCATTTAGAAAGCAAAGGAGAACAATCCTTCAGACAGTATTACAGTACAAAGAGAAAAGGTGGTTGGGAAGCTCGAGGCAACCTGAGGCCTTACTTGATGATAAATCTTCATTCAAAAGGTACACATTTTAGAACTATTTTCTTCAATAAGTTTCTTTGCTGTAACTTTGTATGGTCATCTTAATGTTAGTAAAAATGCCACAGTGTTAGTGCAAGGGAAAAACTAATAAATCCACGTTAGATCCTTTCTTCTGTCTTAAGTCATGCAGATGCTACTGTGTATAGTTGAAACATTTTCCTTGATCCTGTTTGGGGCAAGGGACAGCAGAGGTGATTCAAACAGCTTTAAAGCAGACATTTCATCATCTTCAGAGTTTTGGGTTGTAATTCTTTCCAACTTCCTGTCTGTCCATCATTTGGTTAATTTCAAGGGGAAAGACAGGGTCTTCTGTTAGCAGAATTTTTTCTTTTTTTTTTTTTTTTTTTTTTTTTTTTTTTTTTACTCAAATAGAAGTTAATCTCTTTTGGCCTGGGAAATTTCTGTCAGAGTTACATGATCATTAACTGGCAGTACCGTTTTTTTCAGTCGGTGTGCAAGTAACATCTGTAGCCACAATCATTCATTAGCTAATGTAACCTGCAGTAGGTTTTGATTCATATTAGGACTGTTCTGTAGTAATATTTGTTTTCTGCAGAATTTCTGAAGTTAATTTTGACTGCCAGCTAGAGAAAGATTCTTTTCTTTGCTTCAATAAGTAGACCTAAGATTTTTTTCAAAAATTTTTTTTTTAATCTCATACTGTGAAGGGTACAATCTCTCATCGGCAAGTGCACCACAGATGCATTACAACCAGTGACTGTATAAAACATAACAATGAAATGGAGCCAGACCAGTATTCAGCAAGGACATTATTACATTCTTGCATGTTTACATGTATGGGACTTCAGAATATAATCCAGGGGTAGTAAGGCCTAGTTAAGTGGAGAAAAAATACTACAGAGAAAACGTGTGTATCCATCTGACTGAAAAATGGTGTGTCTCCGCCTGCTCTCACTGGGCCTGGTTTTGCTATTGCTATTAATAGGACAAAAACAGGTCCTGAGTGCTCCATCATGTCAACTTGTGTGTGTGTATAGATATATATAAAGAACAAATGAATAGATTTAAGTAAGAGTTTTGGCAGTCCTTTGAGCAACCTAAATCAGAAATAATACAGTAAAGAAGCACAATTATCCATTCAGATCATTCAGTTACTCAAAACCAGTCCCTGAAGTTGCTGTGATGTAAAGCCTGTCATTTTTGGCCCTTTGTGCAAGCCAGGGCTGAAAAAGCTTCAGTGCTGTCCTCCTGCAAATCAATACTAGTCAAGGAGTGGAACATGGTGGCTCTGCCAGCTCCCTTGGCTTTGGCTGTCATATTTGCACTGATGACTCATGAAGTTTCTTCCATCACTTAAAATCTTCCAGTCATGGGTGATGGCCTGCTTGTCTGTTGTCTCTTAGTGAGAGCCTTTCTGTCAGCTTAGAAGAAATGTGTGCAGCAGGCACTGGCCTGTTGTCTGAGGATTCTCTTTCTCCCTTCTCCATCACTGTTGACACTGGTTCCCACCATGTAAACCCTTTTCTGGGATCTTTTTTTTACTCTTTTCTCCTTACCACATATCCAGAGCATCTTACTGCATCTTCCTTCTCAACATGTCCCAGTCCCACAACATTCTGTAATCCCAAAGATCTCTCTCTTTTTGGCCTCCATTAAGTGCCTGAGAGATGGTTAGCCTGCTCTGTACAAACCTAAGTGTCTGATGTCTGCTTTGAAGCAAGTCCTGTATTTAGCCCTCCCTGTTTATCAAATGGCCCTCACTCAGCCTGCACAGGTAATGCTTCCAGTGATGCTTTTATAGCTTGGCTTTCTCACCCATTTAGCTTCTCTTGGCACAACTAACAGCGCCTTCATTTCTGTATTCTCTGTTCTTCTCTGCAAAGCATATACACACTCTATATTTTCAAGTTTCTTAAAAAGACCTGCTTCTGAAATAGTCCAGCCAGCAAACAATGATGTGTGTTAACTTGAATACAAGTTTAAAATGTCAAAACACTTTATTTTCTAATAAAACATTTAATGAAATATTCAGGCTACTCTTTGAGTAGCTATAGTTGGATAACTTCATTGCTGTTGCAATTCTTTAGTTTTCTGTTGAGAAAAAGATATTTTTCATGGACAACACAAGATACATGCAACCTGTAGAGAGTGTGTGTGTGTGGTTTTTCTAAAAAAAAATCTTTGATTTAGTTTAAAAAATGAAAGTTATTCAGAAAAATCTTTACAGACCACTGCTATTTCTAGCAACCTTTTTCAGTTGAAAATAAAACCATCCAAAACACTGTTCCAGCATTCTTTAAGCATATGTTTAAATTGTTTTCATTCCTTTAAACACTTTTGATTAGTACAGCTGCAATTTTTAAACGCGTTATTTGATTTTTGTTCAAATAAGATGGTTCAGGTAAATCCAAATTAAGTCTGTCTTGAATTTTCAAGGTCTGTGAAAATACTGTTTCCATTTCCCTAAACTAAAACACTTTTTTGAAAATCTGAAATTGCTACTGCACCAAAGAGCTGTTTTTTGCCTGACTGTTTGTATCTTCTTGTTATCTTCATTCTGTTGGCCTTAGTTCGCTCCTAGATTGTGAGAAACTGTCTTTACTATTTGAGAAATTCCTCCACACTTATGACACTCATGACAATAATAACTTAGAAGGATAATTTAAAAAAAAAACAACAACAAAAAAAAAAAACAAAACCCCCACAAAACTCTGTGCTGAAATGCTTTGAATGTTTGTCTTTTAAAAGCTTTTTATTTCCAGTATGCTCTTAATGAAACTCCCTTCATCACATTTCTTAGCATCAATGTACCCATGGCTGCATGTACTTTTCCTTTTTTTTATCTTGTCATCAGATTTTAACACTGTGAATTGAACATTGTGATGTAGAGATGGTACTGATTTTGCAGACATTTGCTTAATTTTTATTATTTTTTTTTGGCACAGTGAGACTTGTTCTGAACATGGCTGGAAGAGCTACATAACACCTATCAGATGCCTAATTGTTATCTCAAGAAAACTAAAAAAATCAATGCCAAAAAAACCAAAAAAAGCACTCAGTACAAATTGCCTGTAATACAATTTCCTTTTAAGCATGAGAGCCTCTTTCTTATTAGTCAGTAACAGCTTAGCAACGTAGCCATCACATTTGCAGTTAAAGAGAAACATCTGTCTATACCTGAGGCATCACTTGTCTGTAGAAAATGAGTCCCAGCACATTCTTATAAAATCAAACAAATTGCTTTTGAGGGGTGGCTGGTTGAGTGACTTTAGCAAAATTAGCACCAATGAAGTTATTGGAGAGAGTAAACGTACAAATGCAAAGCAGATGAGTTGAAGGTGACTTCTGTTCCATGCAGAACTCCTTTGAGCCACCTGGGTCTCGCTCTCCAGGCTGAACAGAGAGGGCAGGAGAACATGTTGGTTTTCCCTGCTGTGCTCGTGCAGCTCAAGGTGACATAGAGGCAATTACCAGCATGTAAAAAAAGGGAGTGCAAGTCATTGGATTACAAGTTAAAAATAAAAATGGTAACAAGAGTTGACCCAAAGAGAGGAAGCTGTGTATTTTCCCATGGTGGTTTTAGGATTGCACAATGCCCTCAAGTAAGTATAGTTGTGAGAGAGAGTTTTGCCCTTTGCAGGCTGTAGGACCTGAAGGCATAATGATGAAAAAAGGTAGTGACTGTAAAGATGTTATGAAGGGAATTAAACACCTCTGAGGATTCCCAGAGAACACTCAAACAGAAATGTCAGGAGACTACATTAGGGTTTGCATTTTGTTTTCCTTAACTACTGCTATTCAGATATTGATCAGTGGAATAAAGTTATTGAGCAGCTGGGAACACCCTGTCCAGAATTCATGAAGAAACTGCAGCCGACGGTACGGAACTACGTTGAAAACAGACCCAAGTACGCTGGCCTCACTTTCCCCAAACTTTTTCCAGACTCTCTTTTCCCAGCTGACTCAGAACACAACAAACTCAAAGGTATGTCTGACAAAGGGATGTGGTTCTCATGTCAACAGCTACAATGCAATAAAGGGTTTTTTTTTTAATTTTTCT
>VZTL01072562.1:10220-21860 GCA_013400535.1 Scopus umbretta | reverse complement strand
TGAGGAACAGCCCCGCCAGCGCCCTGCGTTAGGAGGGCGGGAGGCCAGTTTTGTGGCCCTCCTCTGCCCAGCTGACTGCAGCCCCTGGAGCCCACTGAAACCAGAGGTAAGATGACACCAGAGAGGACACAAATGGGTCTTGCAAATGTAACAGAGCAGCAGGCTCCATCTCACCAGGGAAAACACAGGGAGAGGAGACTTCTCCTCCCCCCCTGACAGCAGCTGACACCTGGCATGGCACCACTGCAGGTGCTCTGCCCGGTCCTGCCCCCTTCCACCACAGCCACCACCGGCCATGGGGACTGCTGTGGTCCAGACATACGGACGGACTGCCAGTGACATTCAGACCCATCTCTTACATGGTAATCTCCCCAAACACATTGTCACACATTTCAATTTCTGCATGTTTCTGAAAGTAATGCATCCTAGAAGCAGAAAAAAGAGCACATTTTAGGATCACCAAATGATGTAATGAGTAATCATAATGCCTAAGGAAAGAAAAAGCAGTGTCCAAGTAAATGCCAGCGCTCAAACACACGGAGTACTGTATTACACTTTACACCCCAGCAGTAAGAAAAAATGGCAAAATCCAAATTCAGATGACTCTGCTTCAGTGTCTGTGAGTACAGCTAAATAAATAATTCTGCTAATCAAACACTTTTAGCATACTCACTCCCCTAGAACTATTTGCACAGCTCTGAACTACTTGGGTGCTAGTCAAATGGATTTGAACACACAGAAACCAATCTTTTACTTTCATTTTTTCAAAATGCTTGAGAGATTATGTAATATTTAATAAACTACACCTAAGACTCACTAATATACCATTCATATCTTTTGCATTATATGGCACCATTTTTATTGTGCATGCAATATTTTTAATTTATTTTTTCATTAAAGATTGGTATTATAAAAAAATTGGTAGTATACATTTTTACAGCAGAGGAAATATTCACCTATTTATCCGTCACATAAATAAGACTTCCAAATATTAAAGAAATTTGAAATTTCTTTATAAATTTCTGATTACTAGTAGTATTCTTTGCCATTGAACTCTATGGAGAGGAAAAAAGGAAGAAACCAGTTCACCTTATTGAATGTGTCCATAAATCCACTATATTAAAATTAAATTCAAGCTGTAAAACACAAATATATTTCACTTCAGGGAAAAAAAAAAAAGAAAAACCCCGGGGGCTGAGAAGCAGGATGAAATTTTAAAAATCATGTGAGAAAAGAAGTGATGATGAAATGAATAAAAACACAGTAATAATAAACCTACTGGTCTATACTCTATATCTACACGGGGAATACCTGAAATCTGCACAGAACTGCACGGGTCATGATATAGCTCCCATCTATACAGGCTATTCTTGGGAAACTAGGATGCCAAGGGAAAGTAGGATGCTTATTGGGAGGACATGAAAACAGAGTAGGCAGTTAAACTGCACAGTCACCCATTAAAAAAGGTGGAACTTCCATTTTGTAGCAGGATCCCAAGACTTAAACAAGGAAAGTGATGCAAAGCGGATTTTGCCTCTTGAACTGCTCTAAGTTCACTCAATCGCAAAAGTGATGGACACCAGGAAAATGTATAAATGTGTGAATGTCATGCAGTTAGGTATTTTTGGTGTTTCTGGGGTGGCAATACTGCCTTCGGCTACAGATTCTTATTTAATACAGCAATTGCCAAACTTACTGGGCTTTGATTCATCAGAGATAATCTCACAGCTCTGCTGGGGTGGGTTCTTGCGCTGTGCGTGTTATAGTTGACACAATGGAATTGCATTTTCATCTGAGTCATCCACATTTGAAGTATTTTTTGCTCCTCCACTTCCCTAGGATGTGTCTCTACACAAGAGCAGTTCAAGTGTAAAGTTTGGTTTTGACGTCTCTGAAGTTCAGAACTGCCCTGAACATTTAGATTCAAAACAGCTAATATTTGCCCAAAATACCTTGACAAAATATTTTAGCAGACTCAAAGTCAAGTTTTTTTAAAGATCTGTTGGCCTTTGTGTTGGTCTATTTGTATTTTCAAGGCCCAGCCCACTCATTTGTTTTTCATGTGCAGTTCAGATGCCAAAGTAGACTGATGACAGCTTCTGACTTTTAACACAGCATTGCTTTTTTATTAAAAAAAAAAAAAAGGAATTTTAATTTTAAAATGCAATCTATCATTTGTGTAAAACCGGCAACGCATGGATATAGAGCTAGAAGAAAATGATCAGACCACATAAAGTTAATAATGTGGTGCTAGCAAGAACATTTAATTGACTTACATAGCAGCTCAATATATAATCACTGTCCTATGAGTAAAGCTATAAGGTAGCCCATCAGTTCTTACTGGTCTTCCTCAAGAGTCTCATTCACAAGCCTGCTAATTAGCTTGGGTCCTTCAGTGTCCACCATTCAGATTTAAATCACTTGTTTTCCATTATGTTGTGTACTATACACTGCAGGCCCTTAAAATCAGGCATTAATATTTCTATCAGCAGGGCTTCTGGAAGTCAACTTTAATTATTACAGGTGAAATCTTCATAATCCTTGCAAACAAAAATGATTAAAATACAATGAAGTAGTAATTCAGGGATAGTGTTAAACACTGGCATATGTTATGGTCAAATACCATAAAGTTTATTCCTCTTAGTAGGAAAGTACATTTCAGATCAATACATTTTAAAAAATGCCAGAAAACTTGACATGTTTTTTCAAGCAAATTCAGATGGTGAACTGATAAATTTAAGAGCCTTTCAAGTTCTTTAAAAGCTGTATTTTTCATCATACATCTTCCAGACTTTGCGATTCAGTTGACATGAAAAATAAGCCAGACTAAATATGGCTACAAATTACAGCAATATTTGCTAAATGTGTCATATGCACAAAATAATTATATAAAAGTATATTTAATTATTGTTAATATTGTTATTCATTCATATTGAATACTTCCATATAAAATGAATTATTGCACTGCTTAATGTCATGTTCCTCGCTTATACTTGAGCATGGCTTTGATTTACATTGCAAACTAAGATCTACAGATTGTCAAAGTCAGCTTCAACAAATAAAAAACAAGCCAACAGGACAGGATTAAACAATAATATAACAGTTGCAAATCAAATGCCCTCTACACTCTACACTAAAAGAATATCAGAGAACAGCAGCGTTTCAGGCTCACATGCAGCTCTGACTGAGGTGCACATTTCTTTCACTTATGTTCCTTTGTCCAGTGTTTAGCCGTTACTGACTTTTTTCAGTGAAAACACTACCACACGAGCAAAACCCCCCTTTTCATCAGCCATGCTAACAAAAAAAATACTAAAACTCAACAACATGGAATCCTATACCTCTGATACACATACAATAGCCCTTTTAGGGATTCAACCTTGCAAATTGTCCAACAGATTAGGATTTTTATAAAAGTTGATAATTGATGCTGTTAATAAAAACTTCCTTATTACATTACATAAGATAGAAAAATAAAACGAACTATCTCCACTGGTTTATATTATGGTATAAACCTTCCAGCAGTCAGAGTTAAAATGAAAACCAAAGCAAGCAGGCACTGTCAAGTCACCCCACTGGGCTATTACTAGACTTCTTGCACTGTCCTGTGAAGCAGCTGGTGCTGGCTGCTCTTGGGGCAAGGACATTGCCCCTCCAGTGCCATTATTCTGATTGTCTCCCATCCTATAATCTTTAAATCCATCTTACTGGGCACTGTATGCAACAGCTAGAGAAATCAAATAGTTTAATTTTGTCACTTAAGTGAAAACAGAGTTTTTATCACTTAACTAAAAACTGGATTTCAGTTGCAGTGAAAACAATTCATTGGGTCAGCACTGTGCTAAAGACAGTAAACTTTACAGATGAGAGGGAGGAAAATGCTTGTCTCAATACCTCTGACTTATAGAGGATGTATTGCATTAAAACACACTGTTGGGTAGCATTTAGGAAACACTAAACAGAGGCAAATTGAAAGAGATTAAAAAAAACCATATCCTGCTATGAAGCTTAATGCAAAATTCCCACAGATGCCAACAGATAACTATCACAGTGTGGCAGGTTTGGGGCCAAAGGCAGAACTGCTAAAGATAGGCTGAAGATTACATCAGATTTTGAGATTCCAAATTAGAACACTTCAGAGTAGTGATTACCATGAAAAGTTTGGTTATATTTTGCAAACTAGGTATAATAAAGCTTTGTAAGTTAATGTACAGAAGTACCCTAAGCTATTATCCCCCTTAAAGTCAGTGAAAAGCTGTTGAGAAAAGCCTGCCAGTTTCATTCTAGCTACAGTGTTATTACTCAAAACACCTAGCTGTTGTAAAAAATCCCCACGTTTCAGTAGCTGACAAACTCCCTTACACTGTGTACTAGTGCCACAGCTTTGTCTGCGTACATATTTTGCTGTTTTCTTTCACATGTAATTGTAGTTCCTGCTCACTAAGAGCTCTGAAAATCCCTGGCAGTCTTAGAAAGCATAAATTTATTAACTGGGTTGTCCTGTCAGGATTGAGACTGAAAGGTAACTCCATCTTTCCATATGCCACGTCCTATAACAGAAGCATGCCGTTCTCTGTTTCAGTAATTGCCTTGTTCAGGGACGTTGAAGAACAGTTGTACTGAATATGCATCTATTTACAGTATGTCAGTCAAAGCCTCTAAATATAATAACATTAAGCTCCAGCAACATTCTTGCAGGGCAATACTTCTTAGTAAACACTCATGGATGGATTTTGGAGGCTGTTTCTCTTTGCAGTAAAGAGCCAAGGCTACATCTATCACTGTTCACAACAAATAAGATCTAGGACAGCTGATGCTCCTTTTTCGGTGACAGCATGAGCTCTGTTTTAGAGCTTTGAAGAAAAAGCCACAGACCTTGAATTAGTCCACACAACCATTGTGACACTGCTGAAATCTATATAACACTGATGAGATATTTCACTTGCCCTATTCAGGTGGAAGAATCTTGAAGCCTGGAGTAGTTCATATATGATTTCACATGCTTTCCATCAACACCCTCCACCTTCAGCAAAATCATTTACTGTTTCACTCTAAAGGTTTATTAATTTCATCAAGGGCAAAGAACAGGTAGTATGTTCCACCAGTTAATAAAGTTTATAAAGCACTAGGGGATCTACTTGGATGAGAATCACTGCAGAAATGCAAGACTTAATCAGACCAAAACCAGCTGCTAATGCCAGAGAGATGTAAAACTCATTTAGAAATTAGAAGGGGTGGCTGAGCAAGCAGACAAAATTGAAAAGTTGTATTATGAGACATAGGTGCAAAGACTTTTAACCTAAGTTAAGGTTAGGCTTTTAAGGCTTAGAAAGAAAGTACTCTGAAATGCATCTGTGGTGAGTAGTTGGAAGGATGCTTAGACACAATGGATGTGCTGATCATAGGAATTTACAAATGGGGGAGTAGGAGGTTCTAGCTGAGAAAAAATATTTTAAAAAATATTTAACACTGAAGCTCTATCAACTTGATAAGCTAGGAATCACAACAGAAGTGACAAAATTAGCTTTAAAAGAGCACTGTATAATCCAATGATGATTGAAAGAGTAACCTGCAAGCCAGTCTGAGCAGAGGCATCAGAGGTATGATTGTGTGTTCAGAATGGTTCTGGACTACTAGTCACATGCAGACTTAATAACAACATTCATTTGACAATAAAGCACTAATGCTCGAAAGGAGCAAATGAAAAAAGCCCCACTAACTTTACTGCACTTCAAGATAACTCCACTGGTTGATGGGGGGGGGGTGTGTGTATATCAAACGGGTGATGTAACAAGTGTTATTACAGTGCCATCTAGTGCAAACGAGGCATTTGAATGAAGATGGCAGATGGGTGAGACCTGTGCAGCCCAGCACCACCACTGCCTGCCCAGGAAGGGGAAAGCCTCTCCACTGGGGCCGTGGTAGCTAGAGAGGCCATCCTGCTTCTTGCAAGGAGTTAGGCGATCTGGCTCAGAGAGCAATTAGAAAAATATTTCCCTTCTTGGTTTTGGGTGAATTGTCACTCTGCGTATCAGTGTCATGCATTTAGCATCTTTAAGTATCTGGATTATGTGCTGGGCTCCTTTTCTCCATCATAGTCACTTGCTCCTCCCTCAGTCACAAAACTGAGAAGAGCTTTGTGCTGACAAACAAAAAATGCTTTGAATGTGAGAAAATACCACTCTGATTGGCCTGAATGAGAAAAGGCTATGATCAGCTTCCCAAGAAACAGGCTGTGAAATACTCGCAACAATTCCCAGTTCATACGGACTGGTATTTAGGCTCTGTCCAACTTTGTACCTGCAACTGCTCAGAGATATAGGAAGCCCATTTCTCTCATGACACCTTAAATATCAACAAGATGGCCAATGCATCAGATGACAAGCTGAGAAGAACAAGAGAAACAGTGGTTAACTCTGAGTGTTGCATCTATTAAATTCTAAAGTGAAACTCTTAGACTTACTGTACCACAGGGATTTTGCAAACTCTTTGAGGAGGAGATACAAATCCCAGCTGCTCACAAAGCTACAAAGAAAGCCTGATTAGTTACTGTGCATGCAGGTGATCTGGGAGCATCTCAATCAGACCCACATGGGAACTCCATGAAGGAAGAGCCACTCCAAAACACTGGCTTCGTTACAGAATTTTCTATTCCATCTTTTGTAAAGACAGAGCTGGGTCCAAAATGAGAATGTCTGCTTGTATCTTTGCCATGCAAGTGACAAATACTCATTAAGTCCACAGTAGTTTCCATGTGAACCCTGGAGACAAAAAAGAAGTTGTAAGGCACAGCTGCCATACCAGCTTCAGAGCAGTTTTGTTCATTTCACTTCCTTCAAAATTATACAGTCTTGCATAAATTTTGTAGGCAATACAGAAAAGCCTAAGATTTCCTATAAAAATTCTGAGAGAATTGCTTTGTGGCACATGGGCTGTCCCTGCTACTTCAGAGAGAAGGGCACCCAAGATGCATGTCTTGAGCAAGTACAGGAGGTGCGATTCCACTGAGAGTGCAGTGGAAACACCTTCTCCTAGCAGGACTGTATGAACAAGCTTCACTCTCTTGCTATACCCACTGCTGCTCACCTTTTGATGTCAGAGCTCAGCTGGAGAAATACAGGCAATGAATCAAACTTGCTTTACACGAAATGAGAAAGTTCCTCTTGAAATCACAAACCACAAATCAGGATCAGTACACTTGTCTCCTCTCTTGCCTAGACACAAACATGCACCCAAACATGTCCACTTCATTTTATAAGAGAAGTAAATGATACAATTACTGCCTGCCTAACAACCACAATGCATGCAGAAATGCTTTCTATATTGCTTTACTTCCTTAAGGTTTTTCATGGAATGATGATTCATAAAAATAATGTATGGGCCCAACATGGTTTCGCTGGATGGTCTCAATGTCCAAAAGCCAACATAAAGAGAGAATACATGTTTGTTTGGATACCTCTGATCCCGAGCTGGCCAGAGGCTTGTTTTAGGCTCTGCTCAAATGACGTTTGAAACTACCCTTCGTGGATGCAGGGAAGAAATGCAGCATTTTTGCACTTCCCTAGCTCCTTCCACTTAGACATTCTGTATACAGAGGTCCCACATAAATCCCAAACCCTTTGTTTTGCCATTTATGGTTCCCCAGAGTCATATTACAATAGCTTTGATTAAAATACAAACCAAGTGAGTAATTGCAGGCTTTTTAATTTTACAGTGTCAGTTTGTCATTGTAATGGATATGTTGGAAGACGAAGTCTCTTAATGAATTAAAGGAAATGCATATTTAGAAGGACTTAAAACTGCCCATGACCAGCGACCTCATACACTCACACAAAAATAAGAGAGGGAGAACAACTTTTCTTGTCAGTGATACAAAGCCCCAATAAAAATGATGAACTGTATGTCCTCCTGACTGCAGCTCTCAAAGAGCCCTGTGGCTTCACGGAGGACCATCAAGCAGAACTCTTGTATACTTATTTTGGAAAGGCCCTTCCATCCATATGTATCCATAATGCTGAAAAAAGTTATTTTTAAAACAGAGTTGAATAGAAAATAAAAAGGAAAATGCTCAGTTAATACTGTTTGTCCCCTCCAATCTGTAACATCTCATCTTAAAAGAAGTAATAGTTACATTTCAGGGATGTTTGTTTCCAGGAAGCAGATGCTCATTTTCCCTTCCCTTCCCTGTTGTTCATCATTTGGTGTGCGGTTCACAAAAAACCAGAGAAGCATATTGTAGTGGAAGTGCTAGAGTACCATTTCTATTGTGAAGATCTAATGAGTAGATCTCATCACACTTGGACTACCCCTCTGATAAGCAGGGTAAACCCAAGAATCATTAAGGAAAATGATAAACTTTTCCTGACGCACAGTCCAAACAAGTAGGAAATCCATTTTGACAGCTGTTGTAAATAGCAAAATACAGGGTTGAATATTTTTTGTTCTTTAAAGGAAAGTGGAGTAAACTAATCACTATGGATTTGCACACATATTACAAAAGTAATATTGGCTGGTAGAGAGCATTTCATAAAGGAGGGACCCACTCCCGCTCCATTTCTGCTACCAGTCTTTTAAAGCAATAGGGAACAGCAGAACTACAATGTCACTGCTGCAGTCATGCCACAGAGTATTTGTGCATCTTTGTCAATACCACTAGTTATTATTCTTCAAACAACACGTACCAGATTGCACTGAATTGTAAAGTAGACCACCACTTTTTCCTTCCACTTTCTGCATGAAAATTGCATGCACATGCGTGCACACAGAGTGATAAATGCAGAAATGAATGCAAATTTTTTATCCCTTTCAAGGAAGGCATTTCTGGGCATTGGAAAAGGAACAGAGCCTTTTTTAAAAAAAAAAAAAAAAAAAAAGAAAAAGAAGAAGGAGCAAAAAGACCAGAAACAAAGTATGTTTTTCCCCATATTCCAGAGCTACCAAGGCAGGAGCAGGGCTTTCTTCATGGCCCATTGCTCTCCTCCAGTGTCTCTTGGTGTATACACATGACTCGGAAAGATTTCTGGTTTGCTGGTCTCTGCTTTCCATGGCAAAGCAATTTCTCCAGCTGAAAAAAGCAGAAGATAACACCATACTAAGCTGTTTAATGCAGCTGTAACTCTTGCCTAGACTTCCTTGGCAATTTGCCAGGATGCACTGTCAGAATGACTCAATTTTTTTCCTGATTTTAACTTAAATCCTCAGACGTGACAAGCACCTGCAATACATAATGATTAGAAAGTGAGAATTATTCAGTAACTCTTCTATTCCAGCCCTGAGATCATAAGCTTACTCCACACTCTAAAGATTTTAATAGCTTTTCTGTAGTATTTATGCACCAGCCTTTTAGGGAAGCATTTTCCATTTCTGCGAGATGCAGCTCTGGCTGGACCCAGGCAAACAGAGTGGCAGGGCAGGCTGACACTGGATTTGGAAACAGGAAATACAGTTACGCTCTGCATCTTCTTTCCATAGGGCTCCTCCCGCGCTGACTGAGCATACTCCGAGATGACGTCATTCTGCTACTTTCTACCCGCATCCCAAGCCCTTCTTTTTGGATTTGCAGCATTTTAATAGTGTCAACACCACTCCACTGCAGCCCCCAAGTTTTACTGAAATTGCTATTTACTCACAATGATGACTGCACTGAGTAAGACTCCAATTCAGCAAACACTTGTGCACCCACTTGATTTGAAGTATGCACATGGTCCAATTGACTTCAGTGAAGTAAAGCATATGGAGAAGTGCAGAGTAAGGACTAAGACTGAACGCAAAGTATGTTTACTGGATACTGCCATACAATCATACTTAGCATTGCTGTACTTATGGTGACTAACCTTAACCAGATTTCTATCCACAGGAACATCCACATCCACACCTCTGACACCAGTCACTCTAAGCAAAACTATTCAGAACAGTGTCTGTCAAAATGATGTCTTCACAACCACTAATTTCATAATTCTTGCAAAAATATCTCAGTCCCCCAATCACTTCTATTTGGCAAACTTCTAACACATAAAGGAAAGAAATATACTTCAACAAATTTACCTCCCTTCAGTCGCATATGGTTTTCTGCTAAGAATCAGCCCTTTTCCCAAAAGCAGTATGTGTTTGATAAGCGTAAATTGACTCTGCTTCCTTTTTTTAGCAGAGGGATGTATGTTAAGAAATAAAAATGCAAGCAATTGTTCCTTCTGCTTGCTATTCATTGCTCAAATACTGAAACACTCTTTATGAATAACATGAATTGATGTTCTTGTCAGTAGCAACAATATTTACAGAATGTATGTTACATTAAAGACGAAATTGAAAGTAAAGATGTGATTCCACTAAAAGAGACATTGAAACATGCAGACTATCTCACCCTTGCAAAGTCTGCTCACCTTTTCTCAAGATGTTTTGCTTAGTATTCATAAACCTTTTGTATTTGATGTTGACTATTTAAATCAGTTATTATCTGCCAAAGTGGGTCTCTGCAAACATTCGTGGTATCAGAAAGAAATAAACAGCCAGTTATTATAAAGCACAACAAAAACCTGGGATTTTTCATCAGCTATAGAAAGTTTCCACCATTCAGCTAAGGATGCCTTGTGGGAAACACAGAGAAAATGTTCTGAAAGTGAAATACAGAACTAAAACAGCTAGGCAGATTCACTAAAGTCTTGCAGTGTACCTAAGGAACTACTATAGGCTCCATTAGCATAGCAGCTTAGTGCCAAATGGTATAATTAAAATTGACATAAAACTTATCATAGCACAGACTACAAAGGTCCCATCAATACCAGTAAGCACAAGAGGAAACCTCATCTGAATAAATGTATCTCCACAACTTTCAAGCCGGTGGAACTATGGTGCTTAATTCCTTCCCAATATTCTGTTTAAAAAAAAAAAAAAAAAAAAAAAAAGAAAAAGAANAAAAAAAAAAAAAAGGTCATTTTCATTAAAGTAATTCCTGAAGTCATGAAAGGAGAAGAACAATGCATTCAACACATAGTTCTTAGGGTGGATAGAAAATGACGACATTTTATTATTTACTTGGAGATCAATAAATACACTTCTACCCCAAGTGTTTTACACCCCCACAGCCAGTGAAAATACAACCAAAACTCACAACTCATAAAATCCAAATTACATTTCCTTTTCTCCATACACAGAAGCACAATACACCAAAACATACCACAAAAAACCAGTGAGAATCTAGCTTTTTGAGATGCTCTTTGACCAAGGGAACAAAGGAGAGAATTCCAGAGCCAGACACACCTGAGAGCAGTGCATTTTGTCAGCAGTGCCCTCTCCTCTCTCAAGGACAAACCAACCCTCTTCCCAAAGGAAGGAGGGAATCAGTTGAGGAGATTGCTGAGGAGCCTTGCACAGACTCACCATAGAGAAAAAGAAGTGTAAAATAGGCCCTTTTAAACAAATATTTTGAAATTATGGACTTGCTGACACAGACCACTTACAGAATTTACACAGGAGATGCTAACAAAATACATCTCTGGGTAACCAACTCCATCCACCCCAAAACACCTAAGACAAGTAATAGAGTATAGTGAGTAAAAGAAATTAATTAGGACACCCCCCCCAAAAAAAAAACCTCCCAAAACAAACAAAAAAAAAACCCCAAAAGAACAAAAAAGGAAACCA
>VZTL01072562.1:0-10145 GCA_013400535.1 Scopus umbretta | reverse complement strand
TTCAACAAAAAAAAAGCTATTTCAGAAGACTGCTGCAAATTAAAAAAAAAAAAAAATCCTAATGATGCTGAATATATGCAGTAGGGGCCATGCACGAATGGAGAGATGATGCCTTTAACAGGTTTTTTCTGTTATGGTTACATTCAAAGCAGACAATTATGCAAATAAAAAGAAGGAAAACTCTATAGAGGAAAATACTTCTCTCTCACAGGAATGAAAATGAAAACAGTATTAATCATATGGCTCTGGAGAATTTGGTGTTAAGCACTACTAGTAACAAAAGATGAAAAAACAATAATTCAAATGCATTTCAACTGTCATATACATCCATTAATATTCTTTTCTCTCAAATCTTACATTTCTCATTTCTTCCCTCAGTGAAATAGGAAAATGGCTTAAGAGGAGGGACGGAAGGCAAAAAAAGCGAATCAGATGGAATTGCAACAGGTAGGTAAAAAGCAAGCCTTGCTTCAAGCCAAGACAGCTTCTTGAATGGATTTGTATTACTGCATAATTGAAGTACTGTGCCATGATTTTGGATAGATTTGCTGAGGAGTATATTCACAAAGCCAAACAGAAAATGCATAGTTACCCACAAAATATTGTGAGAAATTGTCCTAATTTGCCCATAATAATGAAGCTGTCACACTACAAATGCAAGAATTTTTATTTTTCAGTGAAAACACACTTTTTTTTTCTTTTCTTTTTTTTTTTTAAGTATGCCTCAAAACTTTGTGCTTTTCAGCAGACAATTTCCAAAATTGGCATCGGCAGGCTCATACGTCTCATGGCAATACTTGGTTAACTGGACTGATGCTAAGACACCCTCCCTTTTGGCTGAGAAAAAGAACATAATTTTCTTCTATCTGGACAGTGAAACAATGGACAGGTCAAATGGTAGGATATCTGCAATGACTGCAAGAAACAAGAGAGCAACAGTAGAAAAATCGTGCTACTCTTTTACAATGAATCTGAAATGAAGAGTCAAAATGCCCTTAATTAGAGGGATAATTAAAATATCATCCAGACGTGAAGGTTCAAACCTCCTTTTGTATGAAACAATTGACAAATACACTCCAGTAAAAATGTCGTTCTGTTCCTAACAGCAATTCTGACAATGCTGTTACAGAATTCTACCTTTCTCCTCTTCAGTTCCTCAAGCAAGGTGTTCTGTCTCAAAATCAAGACAGGTATCTATATGTATTCTCTCTCACCATCAGCCCTGCCAATACACCTAGACACATGCCTCAGTAGCATTCATTCTGCACACCGAATCTGGCGCTTGTTCACCTCTCGTCTTCAAGGCGTGCTCTTATTAATCCCCCGATATTTCAACCCTTTCACTGTACCCATATAGATACATGTGACTGAACCTATTATCTCCATACACTGCTCTTCAAGTTATACTGTAAATTGGTAGTTTGTTTATATAGCCACCTCCCTTTCCTATGCTGCTCGCTGGCCCTGATATTTCAGTAAACTACTTATCCAACAGAAACGGTTCAACGGCCTTTCTCAAAACTTACCTGAAATCCCCAATGACCAGAAATCTGTATAGTGACATGTATTTGGAAAAGAGGTTTTCCAGGACTGTTCGTTCAGCCCAAGTAAAAATTGGGCATTGTCCAAGAACAGTTCTTGCAACAGAGAACACAACCACTAATTTAGGAATGTGCTTCTGTTTTATCAAACCCAATATCTGCTTTATAAAATATGATTCCCCTCCTACCAAGCTGCTGACCGATATATTCTGTTTCTTTTCACTGAAACTTAGTATCATGCTGTGTTTTCATGTTGAGATGAAAATTGGAAAATAGGTATACAGGTTTGTTCTGTCATCTTGACAATCTTTTTTTTTCCTTGTGATATTTTAATCCACTTTCTATACTTTCAACATTAACAACTTCTGACAAACTTTTCTTCTCGCATGAAGATAACATCCTCATAAGTGACCTTACACTATGTCTGAGGCTTGGAACAGAATTTATTTCCTTTTATCGCTTTGTATTAAAAAGGAAGAAAATGAACCATTATTAAAAAGGACTTTCCTCCCCTCCTTTTTAATTCTCCTTAGGAATAACAGTTTCTTTTCCTTTTATCTTTCCATTCTGAACTACAGGTACAGTCCTATCATATCACTTGCTGATGCCATTAAGCATAATATTTCAGCTCAAATGCATTCCTTAAATCAATGAAAATGAATTCAATTAGTACCTGCAGGCAGAAGAAATTAAATAAAATGTACAATAATACTATTCTGCCACATTTTTCTCTGTGCAAAAACATTAATACTTTTGTGTCTGACATTCAAATAAACAATTTTATCCCACTAAAATGAAATATTTGTATTTTCAATTTTTTTCTTTACTTATTAAAAATTAAGATTTTTTGAATTACAGTATTCCAAGAGAAAAGGTAATGATCTATTTTCCCACAGAGAAAAGGAAGGCAGAGGATTCTCATTTATGCTTTAAATAACTGTACCACTTCCAAAAAATACTCGTTTTCTAAGACTGAAAAGTGAATTTCTTTCTTTACCCACAGAACAAAACAAAATCAATGGTGAAAGAAGTGATCTGCATTGTTTCACACACACGTTTCCACTGTCAGTGTGGTATTTTTAGGAGCAAGAAGTTTTTACGCATCCTGGTCTCTCCTTGAAACATGAGTAAGGATTTGAATTTCTGATAAATATGAGTTAGTCACAAGAAGCAAAGCTGAGCACGCATACACATTTAAAATGAGACACTGAATATTCAGTAACATTGTCATCTGCAAGTATTCTAGATAAAATTAGGATTTGCACCAGTTTCTTATTGCTAAAGGTTCAGCATCACCTCCAGCATCCTTGCTTACAGATTCTGAACTATGTGTTATGAACCTTTCCCAGCTGACCCACAACAATAAAAAAGCATCTTAATTCAGAATAAAGGTCAAACTGCATTAGAAATTCCTTAGATAAATAAATTGCGAAAATGAGCTTTTTGACAACTGCTATTCCCATAGCATCAACACTCTAATCTGTGTGATAGCCATAAATCCAACAGGAATTAATTATTTTAGGAAGTAATAAGGTTGCATTAGTGCTGTGAATGGCATGCACTCCTTAGGTCTAGATCAGGCAGTAGTCCCAAGGGATACTCCACTGTTCCCTCTCTCTTCCTCCAAATTATCTAAAGGGAGAGGAGTTTATGCAACTCCCAGAATGTATTTTTCCTTTGAAAAGTAAGGAAAGATAGAGAATACAGAAGAAAAATAAGAAAAGCTTTCAGACTTGCTTTCCTTTGCTCCTTTCGGCCCAAAGTCTACCTAATTACCTTAGTTAGACCCAGCCTCTAAGCACCTCGTGATTTTTCATGTATTCACAAGACACATTTCAGATGAGGCACAAACACAAAGCAATTTGCCCAAGCTGCCCACAAGCCCACGGGTTTCTCAAACCCCAGCTTAATGCCATAATGAAGAGGCCATCTCCTGACTTTGCCATAGCTAATAACCCAGGGTGTTTCTCAAATGTTCATTTTAAGTTTCATTTTAGTGTAGCTAATGTTGCCTACAAGAGAATTCTTGTAGTGAATTGTGAGAGTGTGGGGATCTTCTGCTGACAAACTCAGCTGATGACAACTCTCCAGAGTCCATTGATAATATGTCCGTGGACAGCCAGAGACTCCTTGCTGGGTATCAACGCACAGCATTCATCATCCTGCTGCCAAACACGCCCTGGTGTAGTGAAAGAAATCAGAAAATACACCATGGCCGAAATGAAATCAATGGCAAACATCTGTTCACTGGCAGACCCCAGATTAAACTTCACACCTGGAAGACGTTCCTGTTGAACAGAACAAAGACAGTGTTTGTGATAAGCTATTGTTTAAATGTTGTTGTTGGTAGTCTTTTCAAAGACCTGTGGAAGCATCTACTAATATCAGACGACGTCACGTATAGAAAGTGAGTGAGCACACTTTCTTCCCTAGGATTTGAAACAGACTAAAAAGAAAAATTCTTTCCTCTTATTTTTTAATTAGAATTGCCCGCCCCCCCAGCAGGTGGAAGGACAGTGCCTGCAGGAGCTTTTTTGTTGGCTGAAAACTTGGTTTATATAATCAGCATGGTAATTAGTGAGCTCTTTGCTATTAAAAGGAACTCATTATTGCTATATTTTGCTGATTGATCCATACTCATGAAGCAATTTAAAAATGTAAAAAGCATTTTGTGAACCACTTAAAATAAAATCTTTAGTATGAATACTGAGAAAATGTAACTGACAGTTGCCTTTGACTAAACTCCAATCTCCAAATCTCTAGCAGTTCAAGCAAATCTACGTGGAACTGGACCTTAAGTCACATACTGCTCTCTGCTACCTGTCAGATTTCCTTTGCAAGGGATGGGCCCTGTTAGATCAAGTGAATACCTCAGATTCTGTGACGCTTTCACAGGTGATCTTGCAATCAGACAAACAAAGCAACAAAGTTCCTACGCAAGTAATTGTAGGGTCATTCGATTCCCCTGGATGACTCTACAACTCGCAGTGATGCTGCTCTTTTCCCTCAGGGCTCCCAGGAGGCTTCCCATGTCCATGAAGTCCTATTAGTCACATGGAGAGAGAGCCTTCTGAGAAGCTGTTTGAAAAGAAAATTACCTTTACTCAAAATTAATGATTAGCACAGATCTGAAACTGTTATAGAATGAGCTACTTTCAACTTTGTACTCTCTGCCAAGTTTTCTCATGGTTCAAAAAGAACTGATAAATTATCCGACAATTTACAATATTGAAATGCAAGGATGAGGGAGAAGAATAAGGGAGAAATGACAAGAGGGTGGACACATGTCAACTGTTCCAAGAATTTCCCTTATTCAGGGAAATCTGAAGTGAAATTCTTCCTCCAATGAAGTCAACATACAACTCAATGAGCTCAATAGTGCCAGTATTTCCGCTTTGACCTACTGCCTTGAACTCCATCCTCTAGTGCTTCTAATAAAGTCTGTTCCTTTCTCCCTGACCAGCTTAGGTGCCACTTCCGAGCTAGCTGTGGCTCTGAGGCTGACCCCATTCTTTTAGGCATTAAAAAAAAAAAATAAGAAAAATTGATTCGCCCATTTCTGATGGGGCTCATAAGTAACTGTGACTGAACCAATTCACCTGCTATTAAAGTAAAAAAGCAGACTTCAGTGAGAGCTGGGTCAGGCCCTAAAATCATGCAGCATGGTCACATAGTGTTTTCAATAGGAAGGGAATACAGATTTCAGCTCAGACATTCATGAGAATCAAGGTAGGTCACTGTCCTGGAGGGCATGAGGACAACCATATCACTGTTCGTGTACTTCTGTGTAAATCTGATGGGCACTTTACGTGGACGAGCGATCGCCACCATTTATTCAGATAATTTTCATTCGATGCTCCCACAGACACGCTTTCCTGCCAGCATTAATATTACCAGCGTGCTGTTTCAGAGCAATCCTTTAAGATTATGCATTTCAATATTTAAAGGTCTATTTCCCTACTCCATTCCTTCCTGTTTCCATATTTTGAAAAGAAAAGGATTATGCTATTTCAGCCTTTGCTCTTGTTTCTTTAGTGCATTAGATTCTTTTCTTCCTTCCACAAAAATGAGTGCTTATTCATTTTGCTTTAAGAAATTTATTCTTGCTTTCAAGCTGCGGAAACAACTCTTAGTGAATATTATTTTTATCTTTCTTGGAGATGGGTGATTTATATTTAATTGCTTCTTAGGTCAGGATGCTGCTTACCAGTGTGCCTGCATTTACAGTGTTCATTTATTTAAGCTTTTTAAAAAAGTAATATGTCAAATTGCTTTTTTTCTCCTGGAAAGGGAAGTCGTGGTAGATAGTGAGATCAATTATTAATCAGCATTAACCGAAAGTAAAAAACCCAAGAAGCATCTTAAAGACTCAAGTGCTCTTGAGTGAATGAATTTATACCAGATTATATTTTTCCAGCAGAAGTTCTCCAAGGAAATCAAAGCACAGGGAGATGGAAGTCTAAGTCCTCAGAGGTATTGAGGTCCTTCATTTTTATTTCAAGGCAAAAAAAAACCCCAAAAACTTAAAATTAAAAAAAAAAAAAGAAAAAAGAAAACAAGAGAAAGAAAAAGAAGTCTCCAAGGTTACACGAAGATGCACATGAAAACAAAGACTACAGCCAGCTCTTCCAAATATTAAACTCCAGTTAATCCAAATCCAGCTGTCCATTCCCTCAAAGTTAATGAATTAATATATTCATAGAAGTACAGGATCCTAAACCCAGCAGAACAAATTGCATCATCTACAGATTTCAGTAGACACCTGTAAATACACCCTTTGTTATTTCCTGCCTTTTAATTGAACAATTATGAATAAATGCAAAAACCCTGGAAAAACCCCACTGCTTCTCAATCCTACATATTTATTACATGGATCATAGGGGAGAGCTCATAAACATCCATAAACCAATTTATAGCCTCTTCTGCTAAGAAGCAGTGTATTGAAAAAAAGCCAGTCCAGAACTGCCTTGAAAATGTGATTTAGTGATCTTGTATTCACTATGTTTTATGTAAAGCATAAAACTAGCTTTTAACTCTGATAACATTACTTTTGTCTTTTTATCCTGTATTTGGGAAAGGAAATTTGGACATAATACTATAACTATCACACTGCTGCTGAACTTTCTACCAGAGAACGAAGTCAGTATACAGACAAGAGTTCATCCATGTCTATAAATAAATAAAAATTAGGATAACAAGTAACAATTGGGAATTAAACTCTCCTAACAGATTAATTCTAACTTTGCATAACTAATGTTCAAAACCAGATACTAACACCAGGAAACCCTGCGCGGAGCCACCACACCCGTACCACGCGAGGAGTCCCCCGCTTCGCGCTTGCAGTGAAATCGCTGCCCCAGGCGGAGCGGCGTGCGCAGCTCCGCACCCAGCCCCGGTCAGGCTGCTTCACACCAGGGTAACGTCCGTGCAACAGCCTGTCCCTGGGAGCAGACTCTGCGGCGTGTCAGATGCCCAAGAAAAGAGAGCACAAACTGTGCTGACGCTTTTCTCAATAAAGATCATCTTTCACTTCGAAGTACAGCATCAAACCTAGAAACGCAGTCACTTGTAATCCTGGGATATGCTGCGGAACACCAATCCTTTCCCATCACTTCCAACCCCCAGATCTGCTTCAGAACAGATCCCTGGAATCCCATAATTTGTCAGTCCTCATCTGTCTACTACTATTTCTCATTCATTGTATTTTTAAAACTAAAACGGGGGGGGTGTGTTTGAACCAAGGACCAGGCTGTTAGGGAATCAGGGTGACCCCATTTTAACAATGTAATCAGAATTTATTTTGATTTTTGTCTTTTGTCAAGTTTTTTTCCTGCCCTTCAAGAACTTGCCAGGAGACGCTTCCGTGCAATATATTGCTTTATTTTCCTTTCTTTTCCATTTTAGTCACTTTGATGCCATAGGCAGTTTTCAACTGGACAAATCGTATTTTCTTATTTTACTAAGAAATCTGGTCAAGTATGTTCTACAGGATCCACGGTTTTATTCCAGTTTCTCAGCATATCTTCTGTCTCGCTCAGACTATCTTTTTTTGCCTGTTTTAACTGCTGTTTGTCTAGTAACAGGCAAGACCCTTCCTTAGAAAATGTCACTCATGAACCTTCATTGCAGTATGAACCAAATATCTGAATATGAATGGCTCTGGGAAACCCATAGGCCTGCACTAATGTGACCTACTCATTGCTACAGGCAGCACTAGGAAAGAAAGGAGATATGATAAGAAACCTAGATGAGAGTAACATAGAAAGAGGAAATCATAAGCTACAGCAGCATCATTGATCTGTGCAAGAAAAAGCAAAGCTGGGAGCATGTGAAATGCCCTTTCCTGGAACCACTCTTTCCAAGAACTGAAAGCAGAGAGTGAGACCACAGACCAGCAGAGGAAAGTCAGCTGAAGAGCCCTGCTTCTCTGGGAAAAACAAGCAGGCCATTCTTCTGAAGATGTTATGGAGAAGTATGTCCGTCCAGCTGGTAAAAGGAAATTAAGGAAAAATTCAGTAAATGGGAAGTTTTCTGTAAGTCCACACAAAGGAAGCAACCAGAAAAAAAACACTGCAAAAAAAGGCTCATCTCCTAAGTACCACATGTTAACTTTGTGCCAGCAATCTTGTTTTTTTAACAACTAGTTTACTCATTACTCCAGACTAAAGTGATTTTTATTACCAAACAAGTCTACACTGTCAGCTGAACTAATTTCCTCTTTTATCGAAGTGTTTTTATTTTTATCTCATGGACCTGACCTTGTGGACAGAAGTCAATCTGTACCAACAGGCTGAGTGTCAGAGCTGTCCCCAATGTGGTCGACAAAGACAGCACTAATGTGACCACTAGGAGCTGTAGCTTATTTTGGGGAGGTATTCCAGTACGGCACTGTGGTCAATTTTCCTGCAAACCCGAGAAAAACATTTCAATGATGCTTATGTTGCTGTTAAAGAACCAAACAGCATCACCCTGTTCACACTTTTAAAAGCTTCTGTGCTTGTAGTGACCCCAGAGTGAAATTCTGAAAATACAAAGCAGCATTTTAGAATCACCAGTTTTTCCTGCAACCAACATCCTTGCACATACTTGCTGTGTCCGGCAAAACATTGGCTAAAGCGAGCCTTCACAGAATACAAGACAACTTTTTTGCTCCAAATTATTATTTCTTTTAAATTTAGATAAGGAATAAATTATTGCTAGTCCTGCTACACTGTGTTCATGCTGTTCTTTTCATGCTATTCTTGATAATAAAGAAGGTAGTGCTATTTTTTTAAGATTTTATATGGGGGGCATTAAGGTGCCCCACATAAGCTAATGATGGCAAAGGGACCTATCCGTTTGGGATTAGTGGACCTGAGAGCTACACTGCTTTCATTCTGGACTGGAAGCTGCCTGCCAACATTTCTCCTGTTCCTTTGGCACCTCTTTAAACTCTTAATTTTCAGGACAGGTAGTAATATATTCCTTTGGAAACATGACACAGCTTGTATCATCTACTTTTTGAGAGACCCTTGCAACAGTAGCAACTCCTCTCCTTGCCCTACATAAAACGGATGAAAAATCCCTACATAAAACTGATGAAAAATGGGCTCACGATCAATTGCTAACATTTCTCTTACATCGTATTACCCATTTTACATAGCAAGGCTGCTTCCAAGTCCATCAGTCTTATTTAAAAAAAAAACAGCAACATTTTGCAGGGAAAGGCCATAATATAGAATCAGTGACGTGCCTCAGTGAAGGATACTTTGGAAACTAGACCCTTTTATAATGTATTACCTTTTGTCTCTTCAGACTTCAGTCCACAACTGAAAATTTCAGATTTCTTCTCTCCTCGGAAAGTATTTGTCCTCATCACAATGCCATGACACAATTTTTTCAGCGTAACTGCAGTAACTAAACCTATTTCAAAAGAAAGAAAAATGGGACTGTAGCAATATACAAAGAAAAGAGAACTAACACGAATGGAAAGCCAGTACCAGGCCTCCTTGTTCTAGCTAGTACAATTAGAATTTAATACTAATAATTCATATCTCAGTGAGACACACATAGTTACCACTAACAGTAATGCAGGCTCCAATAACACAGGATAAAATTATATGCATCCATTTACATAAACACTGCAGACTTCACCCTTTTTCACATCCCTTCACAGATAACCCCACACCAACATCATTAAACTAATTTATATCCCTGGCTGGAGAAAAGCAAAAACCCTTCTGCAGTTTTCCATTTCCTTTGAATGAGCTTCCAGTCATAATCTACAATTTTATTCATGTTACATTCTTTGCTAAATTTATAAGGATATGTGTTTCAGTAACTGAAATCCATGTATTTGCTCTCGATTGCACTGTTCATTTCATATTAGTTGCTTATGGTATTGAGTTTGCACGGCAAGGTTTTCGTAGCAGTGGGCTACAGGAGTGGCTTCTGTGAGAAGCTGCAAGGAGCTTCCCCTGTGTCCGACAGAGCCAATGCCAGCCGGCTCCAAGATGGATCTGCCGCTGGCCAAGGCCGAGCCCATCAGCGACAGCACCTCTGCCATAACATATTTTAAAAGAGCGGGGCAGGGGAAAACCAATGGGGAACAAACTGCAGCTGGAG
>VZTL01072558.1:0-10112 GCA_013400535.1 Scopus umbretta | reverse complement strand
AAAAAAAAATCATAATTTTCTTTTGCTTTGATTTTTGTTTACATGATTATGCAGAAACATTCTTGGTGATACCACCACAGCGATGGAGATGGCAGCCTGACAGTAACCAGCTCAGCAATTCTCAGGCTTTTAAATCCTCAGCCTTCCTGTATCCATTTGTTACCGTTTCAAAGGTGGCCTGACTTTTAGATGAGTTTATTTTAATCAAATGCACATGAGTATGTGGATGTGTTATTTATAGCCCTACAGTGTCAAATGCAAAGTGCTCTGAGCAACAGCTTCTGGCCAGCTTAAAAGAAAAACCACCTCAGGGTGAAGGTTATACCTATGGTTTAACTCCATGTAGACAAAGGTTGTCTGGATTTTGGAGTGAGGGAAACCTATTACTGGTAGTGAAACTGTTGGAAGGTGGTTGTCTGTTGGAGTACGTATCCCCTGTATTTAGGGCAATTAATTTACCCTCAGGCAGTGAATGCTGGAAAATGCAACTAGAGGGGCAAGAGCAGGGAAGTGAGTTTTAGCACATAAGGGAGCACAAGTCATTGCACTGGGAGCTGCTGGTCTCTTGCTCGAGAGTGAAACAGTGGGCAAAAGCTAGCTAGCTGCTTTGTAATCTTTTTTTCTTCATGAAAAGGTCATTTTCTGTTTCACCACCAGTGCGCTTGTTCTGTGCAATGGATGCAGGAGGCAGAGCAGGCAAAATAATAGGACACTTTAACTCTTACTGCTCTGAGAATTTGTGGTATTTGCATTCTCCCATATTGCTGTGCTGCAACTGTGCACAAAGTTGGGTGATTGCTGCGTGGCTTGCGCGCATCCTACAGCTGTGATTTCCAAGGAGAGCGCAATGAGCTGGACTGCCGGGTGCTATGCACGCTCCAGGTTCAGCAGGCCGTGACCTTCCGCATTAGTGGTAGACCCTGCAGGACATGGTGGCTGGGTGGTGGGAGCAAACCCGCAAGAGCTGCACTGAGGCAGCTGTGGAGCAGAACGAGTACCACAGCGATGCAGTCAGCCCTGCTCGCCGCGGGACAAGCTCTCTGCCTCTCAGAGCCGTTTCCGAGGTCCTGCGAGCAGACCTTCAACCACTGCAGGGGAAGACAGCTTTCCTTCAGTCATTCCCTCACACTTCTATTTTAGCTGAATGTATAATCTAGAATGAGATCCATTTCCCAAGATTATTTATACAAATAAAACAAAAAAAATCTGTTGCTGGTAGCAGGGTATTTAACATGAACTCAGTTTGAACCAAGAGAAATTTCAAGACAAGAGAAGCCTGTGGTGCTGATTTTTTACTCACAGATATTACCTACATACCCCACCTGATGGGCATCTTCTTCTGCATTAAAATGAGGATTGCAGAGTCCTATTTTTCTTTCACAGGTAAATTCTGATCCATTCAGGCATGTCTGTAAACAGGCACAGATATCCATCCCAGCAACATAAAAACTCGTAATGACAAATAAAAGATAAAAATAACAGTGTCAGGTTCCACATACTAAAAAAATTAACAGTGCATTTTGCTGGTGCATAGACGCATGGTGAGGGTGATTTTTGTGTGTGATAGATGAACACAGCACGTACTAGTCTGTGGCCCTGGCTCGCTCTGAATGGAGGTTTTCTCCACTGAAATGGTGATTGTAGGGGCCGGGGTTTTTTGATGTTTAGAGTTATTGCAGCATCGTAGGAGAACGCAGCACCAAATAACTTTTTGCGAGCATGTTCCTTCAGGCTCTGGCAGGCTGGGTGCTGAGCAGCAGATGTCTGGCAACTCGCTCACTTGCGAGTGGGTCAGGGTGTTGGGTCACCCAGCATTTGTGAACGCTCAGTGTTTCCTCTCCTTTGGGCAAGAGCTGGAAGGGAAGCCGGTTTATTTAGAAAAGGATGTTTTTGTTGACTTCTGTCTATTCTTACTCTTGGTAGAAATGGGATTCCTCCTTCCATGTGAAACATCTGGCTAAATAATAAATGTGAGTAAGTGGCTGAAGAAATGACTTACCTGAATTGCTATTCATTGGGTGATTTTGTAGAATTTCCATCTTTTATATAGGAAGATCTGTTAAAATAAGGAAATAGAGACAAGACCAGCAGCTCCTGTTCTTAGAAATCTGAGTGTAAACTTGCCCTGGGGCAACGCTGGTGTTTTGTGGTGAGGCGGGCGGTGCTGCAGGAGGGCCCTTGCTGGTGCAAACCCCTTTCTCGCCCATGGAGTCATGGAGTACATCTGTCCATCACTCAGGAGCCACCCAGAGCAGCCCCAGCACCCGGCAGCTCCAGTCTGAATTCTGAGTTTTCCAGGATTTCCAGCTCTACCCCTTTTTTCAGATGAGAAAACAGTGATTAAACCTTCCCTATGTCTGGAAGCATCGTGGAAATGGGCAGGGATGTGTAGAGAGACTTGCTTGCTGTCTGGTTCGCGACAGCCTCATGCAGGGGCTTTCTCTGGGGGTCCGGCTGCTCCCAGGTGGGGAGCATAGGCAGGGCTCTGCAAAGCCATGGTCACCCCTGGGGCAGGCTCTCCAGGTGGGACCCGTGGGGAGGCTCAAATCTGTGATCTTCGAATCTCGTCATTCGGAAGTTCCTCCAACCCCACAGTCAAGCCTGAAGCAGACAAAGATCATTTCCTTTTATGACTGCACTTTGAATAGTAAAAATGAAAAAGAAAAGTAATAGGCTGTTTTTCTTACTCTAGTGCCTAAATGGCATAATATCGCTATTCCTTTTAGATACATGATGGAAGCTTTTTGGTTTGTAACTTATTTATTTTATTTTATTTTTTAGGACCTGTAGTTCCGAATAGTTTTGCTCTTTATTTTTATCAGTGTCTCATGTTACTCCTTCTCATTTACTTATTTATTTTTGCCCTTGGCTTGGAATTCCAGATGCATCCCAATTATATAGCCCTCTGAGCTTTATCCTTCATTGAGCAAACATCAGAGTTCAGTATAATAAATATGACTGCTCTTTGGCAGTTCTCTCTGCATGTCTTTCATAGCTGAAGGGTTTACAGCACTTCCAAATGCCTTTAATTTTTTTTCCTTCAAATTTTGATTAGAAACATCACTCAGCAAGACAGAGGATCAGTTTTCTCTGCTTCTGTAAACATACATAAATGTAAGCAGACAGTAATTCCCCGCCCCCCCCAAATTATGCCTGCAATTTTTTCAGTAAGAACAGATCTTGCAGATATAGTTATTCTCAGTTCCCATGTAAACCAGAATGCCTTTTGGATATAGCTCTTTAATTGGTAACTTGGTAAAATCTGGATGTTAGGTACAAGATGGTTTTCCTAATTGGACTGTGCAGCTTGAAAGATACATTTGAAGCCAGTTCCTCCTTGTTCCCATGCATTTTTGAGACAACTTGTAGGTTTGTGGTGTCAGTGGTCTGGGGAAGAGTTTTGCCTCCCCCCGCCCCTTCCCTGGGGATGCTTTCCCCTTGAGCCACGTGCCCACAGCACGTGCCTGGTGCTGCTCTGGAGTTCAGGGAGTGCGTATCATCTTCTGTTGGATGCTTGGTTACCTGGGTTGGGAGATAGTCAAGTCCCTAAGATGTGTCTGTGGTGCTCATGCCAGAGGGGACGTGTACGTGCAGTGCGCTCAAGTTTGCTGTGTGCCAGCAGGTACGGGGACTTGCCCTGGGGAGGTGCTGGTGTCTGAGCTCTGGATGGGGGTGCCGAGAAACCCGTGTCACAATAGGAAAGGCAGGATCAGCCTCTCAGATCAGAGCCTTTTTATTCCCATCACCCAACATTTTCCTCATGGATGGAAATTGCTGTCTAGTTTACCACGTTCCTTGAAGTGGTTGAATATGGTTACAAAGCAAATCAGTGTTTGAGCTGAAAACTAAGCTCAGCTCTTGTACCTTTCCAGTTCAGCCCTTTCTTTCTTATTTCCTTACCAGCTCTGCAAGAAGACCCAAAGGAAAATTTTGAAACAGTGACTGAGTTATTTCTGTTGTGTTGAGCAACAGAGTGATCTGTTCATAGCTCAGTGTGGGAAGGAAGTCTGGTATCATGAGCCAGGGACAATGAGCCTATAGTTTGGTTCTGCCACCACCACCACCACGGCCACCATCCCCTTTCTGCCACACTTCCTCCGTCTCCTACCCCCTACACATTTCTCTATTGCTACAAAAGGGAGGTAAATATGGGAGACTTTTCTGGTGTACCTGAAGTTGCTCCCTGAGCAAGGGAAATCTAACAGCATGTGCCTTGTTCCTCTGGCATTGGATGCATAGGAAGAAGCATGTAAAAGTCATGTTGTCATTTATGTACTATAAGCAATTCAAGTATTGCTGCACAAACAAAAATATGGTTATCTCAATGGAGAAACTGCTTTATGTGTGCATTTGTCTTCAAAGTAGTAGAACTTACTGGAGAGACAATCTCCCAAAAATCCTCCAACCTTAAGAGCATGGCTTGGCCGTACCTAGACAAGGTGAGGTCTACACCAGGCTCTGCCAGCTGGTCTCCTAGGCAGTACTGCCTCTACCCACAAGTCATGTCTTTGACTTTGCACCATCACAGATACAGTGAACCACCACTCAATAGGAACTGCCATTTGAAATGTAGAGAATCACACAGAAAAATACTTAGGAATTGGTAAGAAAAGGTTAACAGTCATTCATCTTCCGGGGACATGTATGCACTTCACAATTTTAGTTGTAGTTGTGATGTGTACAAAGTTTACTAATGTTGTAATCAGAACAAGTGAAATCCCTTTCTATGAACTGCAGCTGGATTCTTTCCAAGGAGCTTGGTTTCCTTTTAATGTTGTGTTATTAATTAGCTCAGCAATTCGTTCTGGTTTTATTTGGAACAAATCAGTGAGTGTTGCTGTCTTTGAACTCTTCTGTAACTGGCAGGAGTTTTCTTGAAAGAGGTCTTTCATTGGAGAAAAGCGAGCATCCTCTGCAGGAGGATGGCTTCTCCTCGGCGAGACTGGTATATTCACAACCTACTTGCCAGCCTCCACAGAAGGAGGATATTAAGAAATGTGAGCTTTCTCTTTTTCAAAGCTATTGCAAAGCAGTAGGAGGTTTTCCATCCATTCAGCAGAAATATTTAGCTCTTAACACAGTTTTATCAGGATATATTAGTATTTTATCCTTGTGAAGCTACATACTCTTCTTGGCTGTGAGATGCTCTTGAACAAACTCACCCATTTTTCAGGGGTGATCCTGGGAAAACTTTGAATCCCAGTGGAGGTTTTGGGTGGTCTGGTTTGGTATTACATGGATATCCTTAGCACAACACTTTGCATGGAAATATGAGATTCTGGAGGCGTTATAATTCCAGTAGTCCTTTTACTGTTCTTCACTCTCAAGTCAGGTTTTACGAATTCAAGGAATTCCGGTGCTTCGGGGAAAAACTTTACACAGATGGTATTTGTAAAGATACAGAGGAAGACGTTTAAGGAATGTTTAAGCTTTGGCAATTATGAGATTATTTTAATTATGTATGTGACAGCAGCACATGAGGGATGTTCCACTGCACTCACCTCTGTGCATGCAACTATAGGTGCTGCCCTCCTGAGTTAATCTCTGCTTGAAATAGAGATGTGCTTGAAGAGGGCTGGAAAGGGAATGCTCCTTCCCCAACAAGTTTTCTGCACTGTCACTGAATGATGCTGTTTGCTGCAGAACTGCCCACAGACTAACCACGAGCAGAGCCCGCTGTACGGAGCACTCCTGCGCGGAGTGGTGGAAGGTGTCCTATACAGCATACAGTTCATGCATTTAATGTAAAGAATAAAAGCCCGTCGTTAAAAACTTAAGACTTCATTTTGAATGAAAATTGCAGTAACTTTAATAGCTTCAGGAGGCAGTTTTTCTCCCCAGAGTTGGATGTCATATCTTTTTCACATTAAAATCAATTGACCAAAAGGAAATTTTCACCAGTCTTTCTTTTTTCCCCTAGAATGTATTTTTTTTCCCTCCCTTATGGGAATGTTACTTGGGAAATAAAAGTTCAGTGGTAAATGGAAGAGGAAAAACAATACCCGTACTTCTTCTAACTGTGCATTAGCTGCCTTTGTATCAAAAGGAGTTTCCTCTCCGTTTATATACTGTCACAGCCTCATTTTTCATTTTGTATTATCATAGGTTTAAAATTAGAGGAGACTCGACCAGGGTCTGTCCTGCTGGTGCTGATTCTGATACAATGGTTGTGTGCACTGGTCAGCGTGGTCCTCGCTTGTCGCGTGGGTGTTCCTGCTCTGTCTGCTTGCCTTTGCCTTCCCCAGACCTGTGTCAGGTTTGACGCCGAATCCCGGAGCCAGAGCACTATTAATGCAAAAGTCACCCCATTAATTTAAGCCGCACTTCCTTCTCCAGTGAAAGCACCCAAAATATAACAGCTTATTGGCTCTGAATCTCCCAAGCTTCACTGTCGCAGTGTTCATGAAACGTCTATCCAGAGTGCCTGGCGTAAATCTCTAAAAACAAGGATGCCCCGAGCGCCAAACGTGTGACAGCCTTTCACAAGCATGCTAACTAATTGCTTTTGATTAAATCACCCGCATGTCTGCTGGCCCTTGGTTTGTGCTTTCAGGCAGTGCCGCGGTATCGCAGGCTCTCCCCCGTGCTGGTGATGCCACCTGAGCAATTCAGGTCCTCTGAAATGGCATGGGGTGTTCTTCAGGGTATCACCCAAATTTCCACTGATTGCTTTTGACATCAGAGGGGGATCAGGGGAGGAAAAGGAACTAGGGACTTTTGCTTTTACAATTATATATATAANAGGACCATCATCTGTCTGGAGGTTGCAAACTGAGATTTAGAAATAGCTGCTGGTGGAATACTATTTGCCACTTGGTTAATTAAGAGATTGCGATGCAGATTTGCGGCCATTGAATGTTTTCTCGGCTCTTATTTTACGTGACTACAATATTGTTTAAAAGTCACTAACAAATACAGAAGCAGAACAATTTCATCTGAAGCATCAAAGAAAATGAGCTCCTCTGATACCTCTCACACTGTTTTTTTGTTTCAGCTGCTCTCATTCATTCCTGTCAAAAAGATGCCAGTTGTGATTTAGATCCTGCCAAGAGCAAAGGGGCCAGCTGTTGTGAACAGCAGAGGTGCTCGATTTGCAAAATATTCCTGTGATCGGCTGTGCATTTCCTTTAGAGCAAGCCACCTTTTTGGAACAAGGAGGAATCTGATAGATTTCCATGCAATCTTAGTTTTATGCAAAAATAAGCAAATATTGACATGGGTTTGGGTAATTAATTGGGTAATTAATTTGGGTAATTAATTAATAAGACTATTGGTAATAGTCTGTTAATGGGGGGTAGGAAGTAACTGACCAGAGCTGGAAGATGAATTGTTTTTTATAGATAGCAGTTAACATATATGAGGACATATCTCTAGGCAAGGCTTTTTTCATCACTGTTGTTGCAATGAAATTATTTTATTCTGAAATTACTGTGTTCAGTATCTACCAGTGGCTTAGGGTCTTTGTCACTGCTGTTCAGGTTTCCAGGGCCATCCTCCTGGTTTTGTTTCATAATGCTATTTTGCACATACAGGAACTCCCATCAAAAATCAGTGTTGGCTGGGAGCTGCTGCATGGCAGCAGCAGAGATGCTGCTGCTTTCCTCTGGAAGCAGGATAGATGGCAACTGCAGTACCACAAATGTGATTTAACATTTCTTTGTTTTTATTACTTCATGAATGGCAGGCAGTCTGCTATGTTAAAGGTTTCTTACGCAGTCAGCCGTCTGTTTTGTAAGATGTTTTTTGTCTTGTGCAATGTAAAACTCAGCAAATACAGATAGCACGGGATGAACAGATGAACGATGCGTGCTCCCTCTTCTGCCGCTGGTGTTCCCTGGGAGCCAACTTGAAATATCCTGACATAGTTGAGCAATACTAAGCCTGAAATCGGGTTGTAACTCATTTGTGCTTAGCAGGAGAGAGTAGGGCATGTGGGAAGTAGAGAGAGGGAAGGTTGCACGGTGTGTTTTGGTTGGATTTTGGATGAGAGGTGTAGCCTTGTTTACTTTTTTCGTGCTATGCATCTCTATGTGGTGTTCACAGCAGCAGAGGCTGAGCAGTGTATCTATAAAAGGTATTTTGCGTGACATCAGTTTTAGCACTATCATGGTACTTGTATACAAAATGAATGTCTGATCTAGTTTTGGGAAGAAAGATATCTATTCTGATTAGATATCTATCTATCTGATAGCTCCATCCAGTAGATATGGGATGTCTGTCCTGGTCAGAAATGAAGAGTGGCACTCCGTGTCCGGTGAGGTGTCACACTGGCTGCCTTCCCTGGAGCCAGCCTGAAGGCTCCATCAGCTTGGGTTACGTCAGTGCACGGACAACTGATTTGACGCACAGAAAAAGGTGTTAATTAGATATAAGTGGTGGGCTAGTGTGTGTTTGAAAGACCCCCCCACCAAATCTATGATGTGTAGAAAAGTACTTTTGAAGGCGCACCTGTGTCACTTCATAGATGTGTTTTAGAATAACTTTTGTCCTGCTGTGCTATTGGGAGAAAAAAATCCCATTTTGCTTAGTTGGCCACTGGAGGTTCGGTCTATTACTGCTCTCTTTGCTTGGCAGTGGATTGGATTTTTCCAGAGAGGAAATTAGATTTTTCCTTTCCTTCCACTCTGTCTCTGTCCTGTGCTTACATCAATTGGCAGTTGTCTGTGCACTGTGATGCACGTGGTAACCTTTCCTTCCATGGGCTGCTTCATTTGCTGTTCTCTAATAAACTGTATTTACACATCATCCTTCCTCCCTTACTTCTGGTGACAGCAAAGAAAATCAAGGAAAAGCGCTCCATGCCTAAACTCAGCCAGGAGTGTGGGCTTCAGCTGGGCAGTTTCAGCCGGCGCTGAATCAGAAGTGCACTAATTGGGGTGAGAAGTGTACATAGCTGGTGGGTAGGGCTTGCAGCTCTTAGAAGTTTGTGCCTAGTAACCACCTGGAAATTTGGGTATAGAAGCAGATATGCTGGATTTTATTTATTTACTTCTCCCCCTAGCAGCCAGCTGCAAATTTAAAGGCTTGTCTGGAAGTTATTAAAAGTTTTTGCTGCAGTTTTAGCTGGTCGGCTAGCCACAAGCAAGCCTGGGGGTCGTGTTATTCTAGGAATATCCAGCAAGTTGATCTGTTTACAGCAGAGAGCGAATTCCATGGAGAGTGTTGGAGGAAGAAGAGGTCCCTGAGGTTTGAGAGAGCTTGGTGGGAATTTGGAAATACAGCAGCAGTGGGGACGGGGTCACCTCCCAGCAGCCTTCAAGATTGCCATGACGGAGCTTGTCATGCCAAAAGGCTCAGTTCAAGGAGCGCTGCCATGGTGGGACATGCTGGAAGTGCCAAACAGCTTGGAAAACTAAGTGCTGTGGGATTTTTTTTTTCTTTCCTTTTGTGCTCTGTTGAAAAACAGAGTTCAAATGCAAAAATCCTATCTTGGGACCACAGCCTGCACTTTTCTCTTGACTGAGCTGAGCAGCTGCTGGGGCTGAGGCAAACACAGCCCTGATGCTTTAGGATGCTACCACCACTGGGAATTTCTGGTGTTCCGCATTTTACACCTTAAACTATGTTGCCTGAGCTTTCTTCTGCTCAACTGATAGCATGGGTCTTGTTTATCCGAGTCTTATTGTTTTCCTCCCTTTTGGGATAGGGGAACATCTTGAGGCGTCCTTAGAGGGAGGGAATTAAGTGTGATGGATGTATAGTAGTACAGAGGAAACTGTCAAAAACTGTGATTTTTTTTTTTTTTTAATACAGTATGAAACTGTGAATGTGAATCTAGAATCAGACTGTCTCCTTGGGGATTCAGTGGGAATGCGGTTGCCCAGACTTCAGGTGCTTTGTCCTGGCCATTTTCTCCAAGGGATACTCCAGTATAATTACAGTCTTGGTGGCTCATAGGCTGAAACTGGGCGGGGAGAGAAAACTGCAAAGGCACAAAAAGCAGTCAGCTTGTGGTTTCCAATAGAGTTAGCGCTTGGGCTGCGGTGCAAGGATTGCTTTGTGTTTTGGGATTAGAGATGGGTGCGTGAATGCTGGAGAGTTGTTCAGGCAGTGTGATTTAACCTTTTTTTCTTCTTGATATATTATTTGCAAATGACTTACAACTTTTTTTT
>VZTL01072554.1:0-14671 GCA_013400535.1 Scopus umbretta | reverse complement strand
CCCAGATACTAGCTCCTGGTGCTTGCCACTCCAGAATACCTGAGGTGGGCATGGGCTCCTGTACTTCCCTGGTCCTCTGAGTATCCTCACAGAGCCAAATGATGACCTACACTGATGTGATTTTAAAGTGCATTATGTGTGATCTCTGAAATAAGTTTGCAGGGTGTGAACCAAATCTGAAAGAACAGTTTTTAAAAATATATATTTTTATCTATGAAAATGGCAGGCTGGTTTTGGATGTGCAAAGTTAACCTGGTCCTAAAAAAACCCTCATTAAAAATGCATTCTTAACCATGAAGAGATATGCAAATAAGCCGTAGCCAGCAGGTAATCTGAAAAGACATTACCAAGGAATTCATCATTGGGCACAAAAGCAGAGTAGTTAGAGCATCCTGATGTTGTGCTTGAAATGAGCTGACTTCCTTAGGGACTTCTGCTGTAACCTCTCCTGTTTTTCCCCCAACACACACTTCCACAGCCAGCCTGTGTGAATGCAGACAAGGTCACAGGAGTGGGGAATGCAAGGACAGACAGATAAGATACTAATCACATCACCTTTCTGCTTCTTATTGGTATGCTTCAACCATGCCAGCCCAGCAAGCCATCCTTAACAGGAGCTGCAACCTCAAAACCTAAAACAATGCTCAGATTCAGTGAAGATGGTTCAGGACCATCACTTTCTTTCTTTTTCATGTTGGTATATTTCCCACAGAAATCACAAAATATGTATAGAATTTTCTCTCTTTGCACCCCTCATCCACATACACGAATGATGAACCAACTAGTACCTATTGTTACTGTCCCTTACTTTGGAACAGCAAATAATTCTCTATTTTTAAGTAAAGAAAATGCCACATAAGTATATGATAGCTCTCCCATATGAGTTTACAAGAGCTTTAAAGATATTTGATCTATAAGACCCAGAATCTGGGATTTCAGAAAGCATCTGGCAAGTCAAAGAACTTACTGAAACTTTTGCAAGAGGATTTTTTGCATGTAATTTTTCATCTCTTTTCTAAAACCAATGACCCACAGATACTCCAGTAACCTAGAGAGCATCCAGTGCATGAGAGAAAGTAAAAAACCAAATTCATCAGTGGCAATTTTTAAAATAATTTGCCCACAGAGGAGATTTTTTTTCTCAGGCTGGCAAACATGCTGACATCTGAGAGCTTAAGTCTCTGATTATTTTTTGTTTGTTGTTTCCTGTTTAATGTACTGTGGATGTTTGCATTGTCGACATAAATGCCACAGGTTAATTAAGTATTATCTTTAAATGTATTTCCTTTTATCAGTTTTAATTGCAGAGGCTTTCATTTTCAAACCAAAGTCCCTTTTTGATGAAATCTTTAGAAAGTAAATAGAAGCTTCAGATTTAGCTTCTTATTAATATTCACTATCTTGTATACTTTCATTGTGTTTTTTTTTCCTTTCTAAAATTCATTACTTCACCTTTTTCCTCAAATTAAAATTGCTTCATGCTTACATCCAGTTCTGCAGTGTTCTGCAGTCATCCATTGGCCTCTTCTCGTTTATATGTATAGGGCTTCAGCTAAAGTATAAAGTTAATAAAGAGGTGGTATCATATCTTGCTATTTCTTCCATGTTATATTATTTCTCTTTGCTGATTACTGTGGAGATTTATAGTGAGCTGTCCAAAGCAGCCTCCAATACCATACTTCCAACTCCACAGTCACTTAATAAATCTGGCTTAATGATATCAATGTCACATCTGGCATCTCAGCTGTTTCCAATTGGACTAAGTCTCATACACTACAAAAAGAATATGTTTTATTCTTTGGAATTTGGAGCCAGATACCCAAAGTCACCCCTTTTGTAGTCTTTAACCAGCTAATATCTTATCAGTCTCCGTTATTTTTTTATACAAAATAGCTTGGTCAGGATGCTGGTAATGTAATAAATGCAATAATCTGTGAGATCAAGCCAGTATTTCTGTATGTGTTTCCATGTATTAAGAAAGTGTACCTCCCTGGAGAATAAAGAATTCAAGTGTAGCACTACTCAACCATTTGATGACTTAATCTACTCATTATTAATATTCAAAGCCAGAGTTTTAAACATTCTATTTTTACTTTTCATTCTTCTATGTTTCAGGAATCTCCTTACTACATGGCCAAGCAATCAAGTTCTCCTACTTAGCCTTCTCAGCTGTGCACAAAGATATGTAAGGTTGGGGTTTTTTTTGGCTCTTTTATTTAACTTTGTGTTCTGACATACCATTAACTTTCCAGGATATTCCTTTGTGAGCAGCACCTGTTCCCCCCCCTCGTTCAATTGTAATTTTCCTTATCTCATATGACTGATGTCTTTGGCAGATGTCTTTGTGTGACCTGAATACTCTTTAGCACCTGTCAGCCTTCTCCTGCTTTATGTAATCTCCCTAAATATTGTCAGTTTAGCTCTGTTAGGCAAAGAAGAAACATCACGTTCTGCAGAGACTTTTTTTCTACAGTTCTGAGTACATTTAAATCCCTTGTCTTTACATCAGTTCTCCCACCACAGGTCTGAGATTTTGAATGCTTCCCTTGTGCTGCATGTGTTGGTAAACTGGGATACAAATCGTGAAACTGTTGCTTAGAGGTGCACTTTTTCCCTGGTAATTTAATTTTAATTTCTGAAACACTCATTTCCCTTCCCATTTCCAAAGCCATAGGTACAAGTTCAGACTCTCACCAGAAGAGTCTCCCAGGTCTTGACAGACCTTTATTGACATCTTAGGAAATAACCAATCTTGATACCTTTTGCACATACCTTCCCAATCATCACCTACTATTAAGTGACTGATTCAGACCAGCAACTGAATTTCCCACTGCCAAGTCCATCTCCTGGTGTTACAGGAGAAACAATTTCACCACTTACAGAGGACCCAGTCTGAACTGCTGAGACCACCGAAATCTTCCACACAAAAAAACTGTAAATGAGCAAACAAAATGTGCAAATTATCTTTCAGAATTCTTTCTTTTAGGAAGTCACAATTTATTATGACTGATATGGATTGTACATTTTAAATTTTTTGCATATTTAAGTGATTTTGTATTCTTTGAAAACATCACAGACAAGGAATGGAATTCTAAGTGGTAGTGGTACGGTTCTCCATTTACATCGTTTTTTCATATAGTTTTCCCTTGTGCTAGTTTCCTTCAGGCTAGAGCACAGGCAACTAATCGTCCCAGTAACAAAATTTTGGATTAAAAGATTTCTGAGTCCATCACACAAGTCCTAATGAAAGTGTTTACTTTCAAAGTCAGATCTAGCAATCAAACAGAGTTTCTACTCAGGCTGTAGTTAGTCTTAGAAGTCAGTCAAGGACTGACATTAGAATATAAAGCAAATATTCTGCAAAAGTGTTTTGCACATTGAAAGTTCAGAGAGTCTTCATTTTCTCCAGTTACAAGCCCTAGTTAAACACTTACTACTCAAGGTTGAATCTCACAGCCTCTCATGTGTATTCACAGTGACTGTTTGGGCATATCTTCGAACAAGCAGTGAAATGGGCAAAAAAAGTTGCTCTGGACTCAAAGACACCATTAAAAACAAACTAAATTGGCTTACTATTCCCATAGGTTAGGCTGAAGTTTTAAATTGTAATTTGGAAAAATGAGGGAAGAGATATCATTGACAGGAAAAGGGATAGGGGGACTTAAGAAGAAAGAAAAGAGTGAAGTGAAGCTGGGGTAAAAACACTGTGAAAGGCAAAATTAACAGATTTCCCCTTTACCAATAATCTTCTAACATATAAATCACTGGACTTTTTCTCCTGTAGAGATAATCCTGATTTTTTTCTTCCTCCATAAAGGCCATATAAAAACTCAATAAAAGCACCTCCCAGGCAAACAGTAAGTTCTTTTCTTTGCAGGTCATCTTTTAAAATTTTCAGTTTCTGATCCTTTTTATTTTCTGTTGGATGTAAATGGAAACAGACCAGATCTTAGCTGTTCAAATATCATAGGCTGCAGAGAGCATCTCAGTACAGCCTAGTTAAAAGAAACTACCCTTGGATATCACATAGATGCCATTCATCTGTCCTTGCACTGTTTTTTGATACTGCAGCAGAAATAAACTTGCCCTTGTGCATGTTCAGAAAAGCTTACACCACCACTTCACAATTAGGCCCTGATGTTGCAAAGAACTGAGGACCCTCTGCAGCCCACAAGAACTGAGGGTTTTCAATGCCATGAGGGACTGATATTGCTAATTATCAAAGCTAGAGTCCTTAGACAACATCATTTACTAACTCAGAGCTATTATTTCCAGCAGTTCTTCTGATGAAGTATAAGCAAGCAGCTCTGGAGTCTTCTACACAGTGGGAAATTTAGAAGCAGTTTCGTTGCAAATTATTTCCTACAAGTAAAAAGACACCAATAAACACAAAACTGTGATTTTAGATTTTCAGAAATGACCTAACGAACTGAGACAGTGAAGCTAATACGCCCTAATTACGTCAGGGAGAAGAGGGGGGAGGAAGAAGAAATGAAAAAACAAAGAGAGAACTTGGATTATAAATAGGCCTGATTTCACCCTTCTGAACACCCCATTTTAATTCACAGTGAACTGATCAGCAAATGGAAACAGACTAAAATTTTCTAGCCACTGACCTAGAGAGTTTTAAAGGTGCATGGAAGGAGTATGCCTTAAAAGCAGCATGGAAACACCACCACAGCAAGTGCTTCTGAAGATGGTGTCCCCGGAGTGGGAAGAAAATATGGCTGTTCCTCTACTTTTTTTTTAACACATTCCACTTCTCTCATCAACACCCAACTAAGCCCTTCCCTAGAAAGCACAAAAAAACCTGTTTGCCACCTTCCCACATTATCTGTTAAGGTCTTTGCCTCCATTGCTGGTTTCTTCTGTTTAGGTTTTAAACTTAGCAGGGCAGGAATCATTTACTGATTCATATGAATGCAATACATAAAACAAGGGTCCTCCTGCTGAGGAATGGGAGTAAATTTTTCTCCCTCTCCTTTTCCAAGACAAAAAGTAACAGAATGAGGAACTTGATGTGAAGCATTAGAAAACACTTTCTAGCAGTGGGATAAACTTGTCTTGTCTTCAGGCTTTACTGTAACAAAAGATGATTACTTCTTCTTATCCCAAAGCATGGACTCATGCCAGTAGAGATGCAGTCATTGTGCCTTGCCACCTCATAGGAATACAAGTGGAGGAAAATCTGTGATTCTTTCCTGCCATCTCTGTTACCATGCTGAACTATGCGCAGACAGGCTCTGAGGTAGATGACCTCATTTTTCACTATTAAAAATGAACCTAATAATTTGAAGAAGTGGTCTGAAATCAATAGCATGCAATTCAGTAAGGACAAGTGAAAGTGCTACATTTTTGTAGAAGTAATCAACTGCACAAATAGAAGATGGAAAATGAGTCAGTAGGAAACAGTTTGTGGTCTTTGGGGGATCACAAGCTGAACAGAAATAAACAATGTCACCTCCCTGTGAAAACTATTGCACAGGTTGTATAGGCAGCATCATGCATTAGATTTGTCTGTAGATGCTCCAGAATTAGCAAGCAGCTAACATACTGTATGCATCTTTAGGCATTGTGCTTTAAGAGAGATGTGAACTTCTTGCAGCAGTCCAGGGAGAGTAACAAGGTGTATTAGAGGGCTGGAAAAAGTGATCTGCAAGTAAAGATTGAACAAAAATCAGAGTTGTTCAGTCTGGAGAATGAAACACTTAAGAGGAAATGTCATAACAGACTTCAACAGTATCCTGCTGAGGAACTGGAATCAATTGCTCTCCATGTCCAAGGAGATTAGAACAAGAAATAATGGAATGTAGAAACTTTAGATTAGGCATGAGAAAAACTTTCTAACATGAGGAGAGCAAAGCATCAGAACAGATTGCCTGGAAAGACTGTAAAATCCATATCATTGGATTTTTTTAAGAATAGTTTCCAGACATGTTTTATCAGATTCTCTGATAACAGTTGTAATAATAACACCTTATGCTTCTCTCATGTGTTTTATAACAAAGAACCCCAAGGTGCAGCTCCCCTCTAAGTAAAACATGCAGACAGGGAAAATTTACACTCCACTTTTTCAAGTCATGAGAACAATGTCTCTAAGTAGTTGAGTCTCCCACTTACTGAGCTGTAGGCAAGCCCTAAAAAAAGGATTGTGCTAGTAATTTGGGGTCTCAGCTTCAGGCTCCCATCAAGCCATGAAGACTCCATTGAGTATGACTCACCTGATCTACCTACAGATATCTACAAAGTAAACATCTACAACTGAACTTGTCATAGCAGGCTCCCTTTGTAGTCAATGGAGAGAAACAGATATGTTTAGGCAGTGAATCACCTGGCTTGCTAAGGTATAAATATTTAAGCTATATTTCATTGTGTCCTGGGCTGGGAGTGGATGGTTCACCAATTAGGAATTGCAGCTTCCTGACTGCTCACTTTGTAACCCAAGATTTGAAATACATTACTCTGGAGTGACATTTGTGCATACAGAAAAGTATGGTTGTATCTTGTCCATCCTGGGTACTTGGTTGAGGTTATTGTGGAATAACTTCTGTATTAAGGTGGAGAAGCAGGAAACATTTCCCTTCTACACTAGTTTTAACTTGTTAAGATGATGGCTCAATTGCAAGAAGGTGAACTGCCTGACAAAGGATGTATGATAGATGAAGATAGTTGTAGGAATATGATCTGTTCAGCTTTCATGTGATTCTGTAATTTACCACATGGTCCTTCCCGCATGTATAAAGTGGAAAGAATCTCTTCAGATGTACCAGATGCATATTGGATAAAAGTCAACTCTAGTAACAGCTTTCATATTGCCTTTCCCCCAGAAATCAATCTCCTTTCACACTAGATTTGTTTCTCAAATATGAAATCTTTCTCCTGATCTGCTCCCCAGGTTTTTTTTTCATACTTCCAAAACATCATCTCTCTAACTTCAAACTGCCTGTGTTTCTATCTCTTTTTGACCTTATTCCTAGCATGAGGTCTCAGCCTTAATTGTGTCAAAGGGTTTTAGAGAAACCTGGCTAAACCTGAGAAAGGTTGGCTTGTTTTGGTGGCAGAGTCAATCTTCCTCTTGGGACAGCAACACAACAATCCAGGAGCTTTATTAGCTCAGCATGCTACCAGAGGTGTTCAGGCTGAGGACAGAGGCCTCTGCCCCTGACCTCCCATGGCAGGCGGTCTGCAGCTGCAGGGTGGAAGGCTGCCAGGTCAGCTGCAGGCACCAGGCACAGCAGCAGATCAAAGGGAGGTCAGCAAGAATCAGCAGNTGTTAAACCACAACAAATACTAACTCCAGGGAGGTGCTGAGCCGTTACAGTTTGCTTCTAAATACCTCCTACCTTATGCTGTGTAATAGCAAGTGGACTCCATTAAAGGGGGTGACCCATCTGGCCAGCGCCCAGCTGTGTAACAGTTGAGGCTGGGTTGCTAATTTGAAGACCCTCTTGCTTCATGGATTATGAGATTTGGGGAAGGGAAAGTGTCTGTTTTTTATTTTGTCATTGCACCAGACTCAGAAGGAGTTAGGAAAAGAGGGGGGGAAGCTGCCATTTTGTTCTTACAATCTCAGGCCCTCCAGGATGTGCAGCTGCAACAACACAGAATGTCTGAATTAAGATTCTGCTGACAGTGCGTCTTCTTCCAAAAACACCAGTACAATCACAATACTCGCTTGGCTTTGTTTTAGTCCTGTAGTTGAAGAATTGCCATTAGTGGTCCCTTTGGCCACTTTCTGTCATCTCCTCCGAAAAAAGCCAACTAGCTTGGCCACTCTGAGGGCTAGTTTGGCAGCTGTGAACTTCCAGATACACTTCCAGATTATACTTCTTGCACTGGCATCTGCATCTGTGACTGGCCTTTTCTCTAGCCTCTGCCCTGGCTTTGTTCCCAGCTGCGTAACAGCTCTCGGGCTGGTGCAGGGCCAGTCTGCTGCTGGACTCCCTTCACATCCTGGTGGCTGCTTTACTTTGAGTCAAGCTTGATAAAAGAAAATATGCTTCATAGTAGCTGCTACACTTGCAAACAAACCCAATGGGCTGCATCTAGTACTCAAGGCAAGCACAGGCCTAACACTCTTCTAAACACTCCTGGGAACTGTTGTCTGCCACAGTGCAGCTGGGAGATGTACAGATCATTTGTATTTGTGCTGCTGATCCTTTTCTTCAGAAACAAGGCAGAGTTTTTATACCTGCCTTGTTTTCTGTTCCAGGTACCAGAAGATTTCTGGAATAAAGTCACACAATCAAAAGTAATAAAATTAAGATTCTGGCAAGTTATCACCCATCATCAGATACACAGCAACTAACAGACTACGTGAGTACCCTAAGCCTGGATGAATCAAGGTAACATAGTAGCCTAAACTGCCGTTACATGAATACAGACCAAACTCACAACCTGCCATTGTTTTAAACCACTAGAAAAAATGTCTAAGTCCAGATTTTGCACTTGAAATGGGAGGTAAAAAGTGACAGGACATAAATTAATATAAATAAGGACTTGGTAGGCAAAGATCATGAAAGACCAAGACATCTTGTAAAGGACTAAATTCCATGTCATATATAGAGACTATGAAATTCAAAAAATAAATGTTCAGAGCAGGTGCCAGGTGCTTCCTAGGTCACAAAGCTAAATCCTGTCTGAGACAAAGATTTCAAGTGAATTAGCCTTAGCTAACAGCCAAAGGCTAACTCCCAAAACATGCATGGGTAAAAATGGTAGAACTTTCAACCAGTAAAAGAGGCGGTACGGACTCTGTGTGTATTTCATCTGTATGTAACATTAGCATGTAAATATAGGGTTAATGCTCTTTGAGGTACATGTAAGCCGCAAAGCGCGTGCAAAGCCCCCCAGGAATTCCCCTTTGCCTGCAGATTTCCTCTGCACAGGGGGGAATAATGAAAAATACCAGGCTGACAGAGGCTGCTTCCCTTCCTCCCGTGCCAGTTCCCAGCTCCACCATCCAAATCCTCTGCCAGAATGCAACATAATAGTCAAGAAACAAGGAATGGGAAAGTAGAGGGACAATGACAGACCAAAGCAGCCATTTATCTAACCCCTGCCTCTGAAGTTTTGATATGCTGTAGATAAAGTATTACTTCCCATCAGATTTAATTTCCTAGTCAGGAACTGTAATTGTCTGCTCAAGACCCCTTGCTAGCCACACACTGTTCAGATAATGTCAAGGTTCATTCTCCCAGTGTCATGATCCTGTAGATCAAACACATCAAATCTCAGTGGTAGACAAGATAGTGTGCCAGTGACCAGACAGAGTCTGATAAGCTGTTCGTCAAATTGAGGATAAACACCATTTGGGTTGTCTAATCCCTTCTGGGACACTAAAGCTAGACCAAACTATGTTTTGGTATCATGGTAGCATTGGCCTCAGCTGATAACCACAGAACTCAGACACAAATGAATGAAAACTTACAAAGCCAACTTGTCAGGTAATTAAAGGGTGTTCAGCATTTACTTTGTAGTAACAGGGGGGTTTTGTTTTTTTTGGGTTGTTTGTTGTTTTGGGTTTTTTTGTGGGGTTTTTTTGGGTTGTTTGTTGTTTTGGGGTTTTTTGTGGGGTTTTTTTGGGTTGTTTGTTGTTTTGGGTTTTTTTGTGGGTTTTTTTTGGGTTGTTTGTTGTTTTGGGTTTTTTTGTGGGGTTTTTTGGGGTTGTTTGTTGTTTTTTGTTTTTGTTTTTTTTGTTTCTTTTTTGTTTTTTTTACTTACTAAACTAGAATATATTTGGGCAAGTGCAGTTAGTTTGGTCATATTCCAGAAACTGAGAAGGTGGCATAGGTAACCAGCTGTCTGACAATTCTTGCATTAATAGGAAATCTCCAAACAGGATAGTGTTGCATAGTCTCCACAATGCACTCTCCTTCATGACCTAGGCAGCGTGCACAGTAAGTAAAAAGATTGTTGAAGGAACATGGCTGCATTTTGTCAAGCTCTGGTTCATCTAATGTCCTCTTGAGAAATTTTAGCTTCAGGCTGTTCTAGCTGAATTTCTGGCATCAGAAAGATCACAGACAGCTCCCTGACCCTCTCTTAGGCCTTAAACAAGCAAAGTAAGTACAGATGAATCCACTAGACCTGGCTGTAATTAGATTATTTTTTTTTAAAGTCTCTTGCTCTCTCTGCAAAGCATCATTTACATTTATGTAAAAGTGCTGCTATGCTTATATGGCTATACAGTGAAACTGAAGCTGGCAGCATTACATCAATTTAAATGAGTGAATTTAGCTCATAGGAGTTAAAAGGCATAGTTAAAAAAGAAGGACCCTGGTGAGCTATTACATCCCACCATGCCTTCCAGAAACTGATCAAAATCCACCTTAATACTAATTAAGGTCTTCATTCAGTTCTTCCAACTGGCAAGATGCTCCAGACTCCACTTCTCTAATGGCTAGATGGTTTCTAGCCTGAATTTACTCATGGGCATTCATTCTTATGGCAATGTTGGTTTTTAGCTGAAGAAACTGTCTCCTCCTTCCTTTGTATTTACCCCAGGTGTATTTATACAGAGCAGACTTAACCCCTTTCCAGTAAGCTTAACAAGCCATCTTATTGTCTCATCTCCAAAAATAGCCCGGCCTTTCCCAGAGTCATTTATTTCTTCCTTGAATATGAATGACTAGAATTGCACATAATTTTCCAGATAAAGTACCAGTAATATCATTTCACATCTCAATAGAAGTATCTTACCTGACTCGCCTCAGGAACATTTGACCTTTTTCATGGTTAAATCATATTGGCAGATGTCGGTCAACCTGTGATCATTTGATTCAACAAAACTTCCTTTCCCTCAGCAATTTCCAAAATATGGTTTCTCCAGCTTATAAAATAAAATATTGTTATTAGCTCCCAAATGCAGTGGCTGAGTTCTAAAAATGGGCACTTCACTACCATTCCTCTCTGTTTGCCAAATAAAAAATAAAAAAATAAATAAAAAAATCAAGTTTACTCATGGTGTAAGAGCTTTCCAGAAAGCCATGCATGGATTGGACTTCCACTCAATAGCTGGACTGGATTACTGCTCTGTATCAGGAACTTTACTCAGTTCTTTTATTCACATCATCTCGATATTAAAAAGCCATTTTTCTCAATTAAGTAGACAAAATTTTACAAAATACACTGCAAGAAAAAATATTAAATCAGCAAAGAAATCGGACTAGCTGATTTGCTTCCAACTGTATTGGCTTTTTCATCTCTTATTAAATGAAGAGTCAAACTTCATAGTCTCAACAGATTTTTTTTTTTTTTTCAAGCAATTTTGTCTTTTATCTTCAAGCAAATATATAAAGCATCTCATGGATGGGGAAACTGAGACAGGAAACCATGATGAGACTTTGCCCAAGCAGGTAAAAGTGCTGGCTGCAGAAATCACAACTGTAATACTTACTCTGAGGAGTACTCTGAGGAATGTAATAATAGACCAGCATTGATTTCACTGAGACTGGGTTTTCATAATAATCTGATTAGCAAAACAAAAGGCATTTTAAAATCAAATTCAGTTTCTGGTTTTATTTTCTTAGCTTAGGCTTTTTTCCTGTATGTGTAATGAGGCTATTGTGTTTTACTTTGCTTTTTATTCAGGTTCTACTCAAGCATCACTTTCAGACTTCCAGAACTGATGAAATAATCTTATGCTTGGTTGAAAACCTCACCAATGAATAGATAGAGGAAAGTGTCCCTTATTATGCATATTTCTACTTTGAATTAGTTTAGGCCCAATTTGGACCTAAATTATATTGCTACTATTCCTTTAACAGGCTCTTTTTCTCATTTTCAATAAATATTATTTTGTCATGCCCCACTATGGCATTCATCAACTACAGTGCAATCACAATAGGCAATTAACTTCTGTCAAATCCCAAAACAGTCCATTTATGTCAGAATAAGGTTGAACTATTTACTGTAATCATACAACAGAGAAGCATACCCTGCTACGCAGGTCTCTTCGAAAGTGAATTAAACTCTCCTGAACTCTCATTCTACAAATACACAATGTTTTTTTCACAGAGTACAGCAAATTGCTAACATTCTTGCAGAACCTCAAGGAATGTGAACTTTGAAATGGAAACTGTCAGGTCAGAGACACCGCTCAACAATTCTTTATTTGAGGAATTTACCTGAGACAAGGTGCTGAGGCATGGAGTAACAGAGTTTTATTCTTCCAGAAGGGGTTTATTCTCATGATTTCACTGTGCAGGTATTATACCACCACCAGAATGCTGAAAGGTTTTGCATAAAATCCAACAACTTTCTGTTTTATATAATTCTTGAAGGTTTTTCCTGGTGTTTAATATGCTAGCCTGCAGCTCTCGAAACCATGAGCTAAATTAAGTGATGGAGTTTTTACCATGTATCTTGGAGAACACCTTGCTGGACTATTTATTCAGAATTGCTTTTCCTTCCTATATTCAGCAGGAAAATACTTTAAGAACTGGATCCCATCACAGAACAGGTGCAGGCTGTGCTGGGCAATGACCACTTTCAGGGTTAGCAAGGATTGCCAGCCATTTAAAAAAATAATAACCAAATCTTCTGGCTCATTTCAGCTTTCTACAGATCCTTTGGTGGGGATCACAGAGACGACAGTGAGCCTGAGGGAGAGCAAGGCAGGGTGGGCCTCTGAAGGAGATCAGCAGGGGCAATATTCAAAGAAAAAAGATTCAGTCATGGAAAACAGTGCAGTAAGGAGCAGAGTTCAAGAAATAGGTCATTATTAATCAAATTATAGATCAGACCAAATAACTACATATTTCCTTGAGCCTGCATTCAACAGCCCTTTTGTAAGATATTCACAGAGTAGGATCAATACCTCTCTGGAGGCAAGTGGCATAAATTATGTCTCACCATCTACACCACAGGAGTTTTACTGTGTGTTGTATACAGTAATTGCATTTTATAGATGACTGTGGAAGGCTTCAGCTTTCATTGATTTTTATCATAAACTAAAAGGTGGCAAGAAGAAAAGAACAGCACTTTATATGAAGAAGCCAGTCAGCTGAAGCTGCAAAAGAAAATGAAAATTTGGCATACTATGTGTGATCAATCCATGTTTCATGCAGAAATGAATGCAGATATTTGAGCCTTTCCATCCAGAGTAGCAAAAATCTTGAAATGTGCCACAGAAATCCCTGTTTATCTAATAGCAGCCAATTGTACCATCCATCAGCAGGGTTTAAGACTATAGGAAGTCTTCCTAATTACAGCGTTTTTAACACTTCTTACACCATGAATGCTATCTGAATCATTTATGAAACAAGGTAACTGGAAGTTGTGTTTTCATTATCACACATAATGTGACCACATTCACATTCAAATTGAGGTGAGGTTTATAATTTAAGATCATCATCATCGTGTTTAACACTTGTAACTTTCAAAAGTTTATTTTTAAAACATTCCTCTTCTGATTTCCTTCTTTTTTCATGTCCTTCACAGCAAGCAATTCAGAAGAGATGTTAATGCAGCATAACAACTCTTTACCCTTTTTCAAGGCCAATTTTGCAATATGGGCAAAATGATTGGAAATGTAGTCCTGAAAAAGCTTAAACCATCTGTCAGGGACTCGGTTAAGAAGATCCACACTGTTTCACAGCCAAAGATGTGGATAAATTATTCCTGGCTAGAAATGTCCAAGGCATGTGGGTTACCATTCAAGCTTATTAGGACGAATTACAAATTTTTTATTGTTCATTACCCTAGTAAGATAATCTTTTCAAATTATAATATGCAATAAGCCATGCAGACTAGAAAGCAAGTGGTAAACATGGGTAATAATGATTTTAAAAGCTTCATTCCCTGATATATCAGAAAGCCATGTATGCATATGCACTCAAATGCCTATTTGTTTGCCTCTCTTGACACACCATTGTCTATATTTTTGTGCTCCATACATATTTATTTATATTACTGCTCATGTTTAATGACATGCCATAAACCACTTGTCTATTTTATTCCTGAAATGTATTTTACTAAAAAAAACCCAAAACAAACAGTAAAGAATGAGAGGTTGGGGTAGCTGTGGTTAAGTTATATGGCTTAGGCTAGCAGACATGAAAATAGCCTGAATGTTATGCTGTTGTTTTAATACTGTCATTGTTTTTAAGTACAGCTGTGATCCCAACATTTTTAAACAAGGATTTTTCCAAAGTATTTTATAGACACTTCCAGTCTAAAATTCTTTAAAGCCCATAAATATTGCACGAAGCTTTTATCAGAAATACGAAACTGATTATTAGTTGAGGAAAGGTCTCTGGGCGATACACAAAATCAAAATAAATCAAGTTCTCCTATCTAAATTACTATGCTATGATTTTTAATACCCCCACAGACATTGTAAATGCTAAAAGGTATGTGAAGATCTATGCTTATTATATATGTGAAATTTATGAGAATTATTTGATAAGTAACAGTCATTTGGTGCACAAAAGGCCATAACTAGTGCTTAGCTATCTGAGATTTTCTCTGGTATTTCCCTCCACAACTATTAAAAAAATTTTTTACAAGTCCTAATATTCATGCCTTACCCATTTCAGAAATTAGCACTAATTTCACCTGGGAAAGTAAATGATCTATTAGCCAAGGTATTTAGGGTTCTGTTAAATTTAGTTGGACAGGGTTGGTTTTCACATTCATGAGTATTTTTTCTGATTAGTCTTTTATGGGT
>VZTL01072550.1:0-21554 GCA_013400535.1 Scopus umbretta | reverse complement strand
ATGACTTTTCAAATATTATGGAATCTCATGTTCCTTTGAACTTTTGAGGATGATGTTTGTACAGGTTCCTATCTCCGTAGATTAGGGTACCTGGTATTGCTGTGGAGCTACTCAGACCTCAAAAATATTCTTTATTTTTCAATAAAGGCAGGTTGATTCCCCACTATTGGCTGATCTTCTAGCAAAAGTAAATTTTGATGGGACTGTAAAAGAAAACAGACCTGTTTTATCTTAATTTTTCAGTTATTTCATGAGGTAAGACTTGGGCAATTGGATGTAGATCCTACTGAGACAGGGTAAACCAGCTAGTTAACTGCACACAATAATGACTTTTTTGTAGATTTTAAAATGCAGTGTTGTTCTTTTTCTGTAGCAAAAGCATGGGGTATACCACATTTTCATGTAGTATCAGCCTGCTGCATAAGCCCTGAGGGAAAGTGCGGGATTAGGGTGAGACAGAGGTAGCATAATCCATGGAGAATATGAGCTCTTCTCCTCATATCTGGAGGTCCATGAGATTCTACATATAAAGTTGGCACAAGTTCCTACCAAGCTTTCCTGTCTTTGATAAATAGCAAGAGGTTCTTCATTCCTGTGTTTAGCCTGTGGTCACTCTTTCTGTCTGTGCATGACCAGCAAAAGCCTTCTCCTTTTAGCTGTCTACCTGCTTCAGCTTTCATAGTGAATGGTAAGGTGGCTGGGCATTTTTGATCTGGGATGATTAAGGAGAAAACCAGGTGTTGGGGCAAGAGGTAGTGCTGTCATGTATGTTCTTTCCTGATGTTTGGTTTCAAAGGGAGAGTTTAACTCTTAAAATAAAATCCCTACAACATTTCAGTAAAAGAGGTAGCTATATAGAAAACAGAAAACTTGGAAGTATCCTGACTGAATTAGAAGCTGCAGTGTTTGATTGCACATTAACATAGCCTCAAGGATGTACTGCGATCCTTACAGATGACTTCACATGGAAAGCTTTGCAGGACTATTTCCGCCCCCCTCCCCCGCCATTTTCTTTTGCCCTCATCCAGTGCCATTGTTTTCCTTCTTCCTTTTGCACACAGTCCTCCAACCTGCCATTTTAACACTACTGCCCAACCTAACCCTGTTTGTATTGAGATGAGTGGTAAAAAATGACATGCAGTTAGAGCTGCCATGACTCCAGGGCCCTCAGTGAAGATTTTTCAGGATTGTCAAGATTTGCAATTTACAATGACAGTAACTACAGAGCAGCTCACATGTATGTGCTCTCTATATGAAACCGAGCATTCTAGTACTCTTACCTAGATTGGCATTACTGTGAGATTTAGGATGCCTCTGAGCAGTTACAGGGAGTCAGTTCCTGAGATTGCTGGGCACCTGCAAGCTGCGCTGATTTGATCTAGAATTATGACTTCTGGTTGTGACCCCATGGCTATAGTTCATTAGCTAGTGTGCATTTCCGTGCATATTTTTACATAAAAAGGCAAGCTATCCATTTCATCTGTCAGCTTGCAGAGTGCTATGCAAAGAGCTGCTTTTCAGACTGTCGTTCTCTAGGGATTTAATACCAACATGCTTCCCTTATCTTACTCTCTCTGATTCTTCTGAGAGCTTGCTCAAGAGTCCCATTAAGATGAATGGCAGAAAACTAGATGAAGCGTTACATATCCCAAATTTCCACTTTACATTTTTTGCTCTGCTATAGCATCACCTTTATGACAATTATATTCCATTTCATTGTCTTTTAACATCTGCACACTACAATAGGTCACTTTAGGATAACTAGAAGTATATTACTATCAGTCTTCTGCTTTTTGTGTTGTAGTCCATGACTGGAAGGATCAGTATGTTTTAATAATGTTAGAAATCCGTGGATAATTAATCAAAATACTTGGTTTCTAAGCTAAAGTTAAAAAAAAGAAAAATTACATATTTGGAGGCAATCCTAGAATCCTTTTAGGAGTCCTTTTATCTGCCAGCAAAATTTAATATTTAAGGAATTTTGCTTGTTAATTAACATTCTAAATTTATACTGTAAAGTAATACAGTGATGCCTGTTTGAGCTGCCGGGGTGTACTATTGCATTCATGAATACCGAAAGCAGAATGTGTTTGTGGGGTGCAGTCTGGACAGCAGAATCACCTTCCCTTCTGCCCTGGAAGTAGAAATGGCCAGTGATCTGGCCCAGACCTCTTGCCAGGGAAAATGTATCCAGCTCAGTTCTTCCAGCACAAGGCTGAAGATTGATTTAACAGTTTATTACATTGTATGATAGTTTAATCAGAACTGTTTATTTACTAACTCAGCTGCCAGTTCATCCCACTTACTTCTCAACACCATAATGTCAACCTTTATTATTCAGCCTTAGAAGGAAAATGAGATAGTAGGGGTTTTTTTAGATTGTGGTTTTATGACTGGCTTAATTGTCTATAAGCGCAGGCTATCAATTAAAGAAGTATTTACACACTCCTCTCTCCTTCCCTTTTGCGCACGTCCCCGACCCAGACAGCTAGTTTTTCTGAGGCTACTGAGCAAGCTGAATGGGGAAGTTTACATGGCTAAAAACTGGTCACTTTTTCATCTAGGGCACCTGTTTCAGCACATTTATATCCGAAGGAGTGCTAGTCCCAGTGCAGGTCTGCTCCTCTTCTGGTGGCATTATAGGTTGACATTCACTTATGCCCATCATGTAACCATAACCTAAAAAAATACAACAATTAGAGAGACTTATCAAGAAATTTAGCATGTAAGTGCAGTCTTTCTTGCCTATGTGTAGCATACACTGAAAAATAATAGGAGGGAAGGCATTTATTTAATAACCTTTGAGAAAAATTCCTTTGAAACAAGATAGCTATTTTAGGTTACTTTGAATTTTTGAAGGTATTCAGACACTGTATTATTTAAATCACAATCTTTCTTTTTTTTGTTTTTTCCAAATAATATGTGAAACTATCTAACTTTTAAAGTATTATCCAGAACTGTTTATTCTATGAATTGCCATGTAAACTGATAGAATTTGACTCATTTTGGTGTTTCAGTAGACTATGTTAAGAGACGTGAAGATATTATTGTGAAAAGGAATCACATTATCTCTTTTTACAAAAGATTCAATGGCTACAATAGGGTTTCTAAACATGGGACAGAAAAACATTCTTTGTGTGGTGGGAATATATTTAAAGCTAAGTTTAGAACACTTCACAGAGTTTCCTGTTACATTTTGGGGTTTTGGTCCTGTTTTACTTGGGATTAACAGAATTTTAACTTCTATTTTTATAGAATGAAGCAATATTACTTTTGCATATGATGCTGATACTTTTTAGAAATGCCCTATTTGTTTGTTATTGCCGTTCACCTTCACTAGGATTTTTTGTGAATTTGTTTGCTATGAAATTAATAAAAATGCAAATTTGTTTTCTTTAGATCCTTTTTCCCCCTTCCTCTCACCTACAGAAGTTTGTATCATCAGTCTACTTTGTGTCAGTACATTTTTCCATTAAAGCAACAAGTGTAACTGAGTACACTGAACATTTTGTAGACTTGCTGTTGATAGATTGACCGGTTTATCAGGGAGGCGGACAGCAGATAGATTTAAAAATATTTAGGCCATGCAAATAGAATGTAGATTGCTTGCTTCAGAGTAGGGGGATGAATATTTTTTTTCAAGACAAACTCCCTTTCATTTTTCTGTTCTTTTTCCTCCCCCCTTGGCATAACTGCGTGAAGAGGCATGCACAGATGCCTGCTGCCAGAGTGTGATACTTAACCTGACCGTCAAACAAGCCTCACAAAGGAAGGCTTTTCAGGTCCCCCAGTGAAACAACCACTGCATTTTATTATGGCGTGAAATTAGAAGTGAAAAGCCCTATGGCTCTTGCTGTTTAGTAATGCGGAATATGTCGTTTCTGATGGTGATGGTAGTGCTGGGAGGGAAGTAGAAAGACAGGGAAGAGAAACAAAGTAACGATTTAGACAAAGAGGGCCCCCCTTTTTTCGTCTCTCCGACTATTAGGTGGTCTGTAAAACCATAGTACTGTGGTGGATACAAGCAAAAAGAACATTTAGTTGTGGCTCTTTCATTCAGAAATGTATGTGTGAATTTGCAGGGTGATATATAAGGCGAGTCATCTGTTATCCGAAGAGTTCACTGGTTTAACTCATTTATAAAACAGCAGCAAAAAACTTGACTTTGCTTGGAGGGAGCAGCGCTGCTCTGACAGACACTTTAAGTTGCAGAGCAAGATGGTGTTTATAACAAGACTGCGTGTGGTTATCTGAAGCTGCTTTGTAACAGATTGGAAGGGGAAAGTGCCAGCTTGAAGAGGCTTTCCCTTGTCTGCTTGAGATTAAAAGAATCATGTTTTCTCAATGAAAATTCTGTGCATATAGAAAATGTCACAATATTATGCTCACTTTTATTTTAAAACTATTATGTAATCACTACGGCAAACAGTCAGCTATCAGGAAATGAACAGACAGTTTATGAGAGAGACATTTCAGAATGTAAGATGGGCTTCTTTTCATGGAATCATAAAATCATTTAGGTTGGAAAAGACCTTTAAGATCATCGAGTCCAACCAGAAATTTATCCATCAGCTGATCACTATTGCTGCTGCTGGAAGCAAACTTGAAAGCCCATCTGCTGTTCTAATATCTGGAAGGGAAAAGCTTTTGCAGACCCATATTGTTACCAGTAAATATTACCGTTATTTTTAGTAGATTACCTTCTTGGGACTCTATCCACATGGAAAGGGTGGCAGGGAACAGTGATCTAGGAACAGCAGGGACATACAAGTGGAAAGTTTCTCCCATGTTGCTTACTCTTTAGGTTATAGATGCAATCTTGGAGAAGCTTTAAAAGCAGAAAGAAAGAGTTGGCATGACTGATCCGTGATAGATTGGTGGAACAAATGCAAACATGACAAATCAGTTTATTGGTAAACTGCACTGCGGGACTGCAGCCTGAAGGAAGAAAGTTCAGCCAGAGAAAGAAAACTGCTACTGTTTTTTAATTCAGGTAGTTCATTTCATTATTTATTAATATGGTAGCTACACTATCAAAGGATTCCATACGTAAGCAATAGCACAAAAAGAAGCAGGAAGGCACTAAGCAATTAAAGCTATTAGCACTATCAGAAAGAAGTCTATTAGAGAAGAGCTTCTTAACCTTTTTAGACTATCACTCTTCATTTGATTTAAAATAATTTGATTTAAAATAATTTATGCACTTTGCCACAGTATATATCTTGTGTGCACACTAGTGCTCCAGGCTTGACTTGCTGCTTCAGAGCATTTTGCCAGTGCTACGCCTTATACTTTGCGAGGTGAAACGTCAGAATGTGGAGATTTAGAATAGGGGCTAGTTTTGAAAAAAGAAAACTAATTGGCACCTGATGCAGCACATAAAAGCGAGGCAATAGAAGAATAGGAAAATGATCTTTGAGACAACAGTTTGAATAGGGATAATTGGAACAACAATTTTAAGGCCAGGGTAGATTGGTAGACGAAACAAAGATGAGAAGAAAGGAGAGTGTAAAAAAGAATATTATCTCTGTAGCAAAGAAGTGGTGGTGGAATAGCTACTGCACTGAGACATAAACAAAATATTTGTACCTATTATAAACATTTGAAAAGAATGTTGGAAGGATCGGAAAGTGCTGCTATGGCATGCCCCTTCAAGGTGAGAGGTTCACATTTAAGGCTCTCCTCTAGAGAAGAATTCATTGCTTATATAAGACAAAACAGCTTCATCAGAAGAGAGAAAGCTCCATCAAATACTTTATGTTTAAGGAATTCATCTGAGATGTAGGAGGTTTAAGTTCAATTCCGTGTTTCAAAATTAGGCAAAATAAGAACTGGAAGGTTTTTTTTTGGTGACTGTGTTAAGCTCTAGGCTATGAGGCAGGAAAAAGGAGCTAAGTACGTGTCCCAGTTTCATCTACTGGTACAAAACCCTGTAAACAAACTTTGAAAAGAACTGGTCAGGAATGAACTAATGTTTAGGAGCCAATTTTCTGTTGACATCGATGGCCATGATTTTGATTTAGTAACAAAGAATAGAAACATGAAAAGCGTCTTAGGATTGTTCTTCTGTCCTTTCAAATAAACACTTCTGCTGGCAAAGTTTGACATGCCAGACAACTAAACCATACGGATAGATATCAAGCTGTCAGTGTTGAAAGTTATTGTCACTCTAAAAGGATTAGAGTTGAAACTGCTTCATTTCTGCTACAGTGTGATGATATGACTTCTCTTTTTTTCTTTTTAATAATAATTTACTTTCCAAATATTTTATGTCAAAAAAGTTCCTTCATTGTCAACACCTTCAGTGATTCTCACCTTCAGTACATGTGCAACTTTTCTGGTAGCTTTCACTTTCTGTTTAATTCTGGGAATTTACAGCAAAAGCTACACGGGCTTCCAGAAAATTTGACCTGAAGTTCTTGGCAAGGGTCTTGGTCTTTCTGGTGCTCTAATGCAGGGTGTTGGAGCACACGGAGATTTGAAATGGTGGATTTTCAGAGATCAATGCAGTCAGAATGGCTTTTTTATCCAAATTTTTGAAACAGAGCCTTCATTTTGGGAACAAAGCCTGTAGTGCTTTGTATACTCTGTATATGGAAAGGTCTGAACAGGCTTAACAGACATACTGTGACTAGCCCTTTCCCTATCTCTATTCCAGCAAATATAGATACTGATCCTAAGTCATAAGGCTTCATTTATTTGCTTTGGGTATTGAAGGCATTCAGTAACTCAAATTGCTAACACTTAAAATCATGGTATTGGCATCCCTGATGTTGTCTACTGAAATGAAGCAGACAAGTAAGGGAAGGAGATTATTTTTTCAAGCTCATGTTTTTGTTAGATATCCAACAATCGCACTTCTGAAAATTTCCTTTACTGTAAGTCCTGATTTGATATTAGCAAGTTTGCATAACTGTGGAGAGCAGTAATATCTGTCCACGTGTTTGCTTTTAGTCCCTCCACACCCAAGTAAAATAAATACACATCAAATGCAGCTATTTGCTATAGCAGTTTAAACTATGCTGCTTGACTTTGCAGTCCGTCAAGTTTCTCAGAAATGTTCCATTCTGCTCTGAAACAACCATTCAAATGACCAGACCACTCTCCAAAGTGCTGGTAACAGAAGACAGTCATACCTACTACTGCTGTAGTTTCCTTAAGTAACTGTATGTCTAAGCCTTGTAAAAGGCTGAATAAACAGAGCTGAAATCAAGGGTTTGTCCGCCTCTCTGCTCAAGTAGCAAAATAGAGTTTCAAAGAAACATTTCAACATGCTGTCCTTCTCTTACTTCTTTAGATATTATTTTGAATAATATTTTTTTTTCAATGTCCTTCAGAATTTGTAATTGGAAGATACTGTAGCCATGTTCCATGTGGTTTGGTGAAGTTAAGGTTTTAGTAGTCTCTTATGGGACACTGACAGTCCCATCTGCAGAAACAATTTATGTTTATTGAGACCACACTGCTTGGATGTGAAACCGGAAGTAAAATCATTTAATGCTGGTTTTGAAATGTAATTTTAAAAAGTATTTCAGTATGAACACCATTTTGAGGTGAATAAGGGCTGTTCATATCTTTCAAGACTTCAGTTCAAGGTGCTAGATAGGGAAGGTCTCACTTTGTATGTTTATATTTAGCATATATTTGGAAGACATAATTTACCATCTTTTTCTTTAAATATAAAAACAATGAGAAAAATAGAGAATCCAACTCTTGGAAATTTATCTAAAGCAAGTGATGTGTCTTAAGTTCCATAGTTCACCTGCAGGTTGTATACATCATTCTACTTAGATAAGAATTTTTTTAAAAAAAATCTCAGTTGCATATATAATGATATGTTTTGGATCTCTGATATACAGCTTTTACTAGTCTTTTCATAAGGTTATACCAAATTCTGCCAGGAAATGTGGCTCTCATTGCTGTTGACTAAGGATCCTGCTGGATGATTTATATTCCCTCTTACTTTCTGATGTTAGAACTCAACAGAAAATGCTGTGTTCTCATAACTTAACCCTTAGTACTTTAATGCCAAATTGCTCTGGATGAGGTAATGTGGATTAACCAGAAAAGTCTGTTAGGGTGTTAGCCTCAGATTAGTCCCAACCACTGCAGGTGGAACCTTGTGTGATATGACATAAAATAATGTCATGGTGGCCATGTGGTTGTTGCTCCCTATCCCTACTTATTCCTGTCAGACCCTGGAGGTTTGTGTTGCACTGTTTTACTTTACAATTGAAGAAGACTCAGAATAGTTAAGGTAGCAGTAAGTATATCTCTGATAGAGACACCAGTCTCTTAGTTTCACTGCCAGCCCCAGGTATTTTGTTGTTACTTTTTTCCAAGCAGCTGACTTCTGAAAAATACAATGCAGTCATCTGTCCTAAAATGTAAAGATGCGCTGTCTGAATGTTGATTACAAATTAAGGATTTTTCTTTTTCTTTGTGTGTATATGTATATACACACACACACTTTTCTTAATTAGAATAAATTAATTGCAGATGATAACAAATTCCACATTAGTAACCTGTTCGTTGTCATCTACCCATCACAGTACATGTCAGGATGTCATCAGTATAGAACAGCAAAAAATACATTTCAAGAAAGACCAAGAAGTGCTCCTTAAAGGGATTTAAAGACCTAGATCACTCTAACCAAGTAGCACATTCTTTAGTGACCATTTAAATTCTAAGACCTGGCTTTCATTCAAAACCAGCTCTACAATTAGCAATACTTTCAGACAGTATCAGCTGGGTTCCCAGTGTACATGCTAATGTCACAGAATAACCCCAACTGTAACTAATTTAATTAAGACTTGATCCTCAAATACAAAATCACTCCTTTTCACCAAATCGTGATGCTCACTGACCTACAGGAGAGAAAACAGGCAACACAAACAGGGAACCTTTCTTTGTCATTTAACCCATTTGTTTATTCAGTTGCAAGGGAGACATATTACTAGTGTAATTCTCATGAGAATCTCTTTAGCATGAACAGAGGAGTAACTCCAGGTAGCCACATGAAACTGCTGTTTTACATAAAAGAATACATTTCACAGATGTTCCTATTAGACTTTCAAAGTTTTAAAGATACTTAAACCTCTCCCAGTCTACATTAAATGTAGCTGAATTTTAGGAGCTAAAATGCCACACTGAGTTTCTAGAAAGTTGGTTACTAGTGCTCCGATGGTTCAGTCTGCTAATGGGGGAGGAGAGGCAAAGGAGGCAGAGAAGCAAGAGACAGACTCAGCTTAAAATGAATCTCGCAAAATGTTCAGAGGCTTCTGGAGCAGCATGTATCAACCTTCAAGCTAAGATGACAGCTACTGATTCTGCAGTTGAGCACTCCTCTCTGGGCTCACATATTTTTTTGGCCTGAGGATCTGACTGATTCGTTAGCGCATCTCTACCTCTAAAGGTTTGTTTTAAACAAGATAGGTGTGTACAGTGGGTGCCTGACCTGATAGGGTATATGAACACCTGAAATTGCTCATACCTGAAGTGCTGTGGTGCCTCATCTTGGGCACTTGATCACTAGGAGAGGTGCCCACAAGCTTGAGTGCAATGCCCTGGTATACCATGAACCACTCACGTGAAGAATTACTCACATGAAGCCTCTGAATCAATCTAACTATTGAGCATGGGTTTTGGAGAGCTTTCAGAATGATTGAGTGTAAAAATGAGAAAAGGGTTTTTTGCATCACAGTTCTGGATTCACTTACCTGCCTCTGTAGGATTCCTCACTCTAAGCACCTGAAATTCTCACGGCATACAGTTCTGTTTACCTGAGCTTTTCATTTGGTAATATACATTATGAAACAGCCACACCTGTGCATTCTGGGTGGGTAGACAGCCCATACTTTAGTGCTGGGCAAAGATTTATACTGGAGATTAAAGAAAAATAGAACAGGGATCTTTAAAAGAGTGTCTCTAACTTCAATTTTGTAATCAAATACTTCTTTCATTTTAATATGCAGCATTGAAGTAAAGCTGCCTTGAATCTATAGAAGGAAAATACCCATCTTAAAGTTCATGAGGACATGCTTTACCACAGGAAGTTGAGAGACAAATGTATGAATAGACTTTTATAAAACGATCTGACAAAGATTATGTATGTTCCTGAAATGGGCAGCCAAAGTCCTTCAGGTGGATTCATTGGTCTCATCCCAGCATGTTTTTCTTATGTTTCAGTGCAAATTGTTAGCGAGTTGTGAATCTTACCTACTTTTATGCATAATTAATAGTCCCCTATTCTGCTAAATTATTTCCTTATAGGCTTTTAGAATCACACCATGTCCTCCTAAGTGCAGAAGTACCAAATCAGACTCATACATCAAGTTGCAGAATCTAATTTGGTCTTTGATTCAAACAGCAACATATATATTGATATTTCTTTTTGGCATTAATAAATGAGATGTATCTTCTAGGAAGAGAATGTTTGAGGATTGTTTTTTGTGTGTGTGGATCTTTTGGGAAAATATAATCCAGAACTAATGGGAGATTTTTTTTTTTTAATTCATGTGCCAAATTTTTTTCAACTATAAAACTTTGTGATGTATCTCCTCAGTTTTATCATGAGAAATAGTTTCAGTAAACACATCTTGAATCTCATGACTCGTATAGTAAAGAAGAAAAGTCGTCGTTCAAACTGTTCAAAAGATAGTACGTTCTATGATGTGATATTGTTAATACCTAATATTGTTCTACCAAGCTAGCATGCTATTAATTGATTTGGACTGGATAAATATTTTAACTGTGCATTTACTGTTCTGAAACAAAAATGTTGTGTTCTTCAGACAACTCACAGTCCTCTCTTTGAGACAGTAAGAATGTCTATTCCTATTGATAAATAGCAGATTTATATTAAAAAAAATCTCAAAATTAGTTATTTTTCTCTTGCTGCCTGTTTATGTTTTGCATTGTGTTTACTGCCACTGTGCTAAGATTTACAGATTGAAAAGCACTTTTCTCACCGTTCCTTTGGGCGCACTCGTATATTTAACTGTACCCGTCACAAAATGATTCTCTCCAAGAGTGATGAACACTATATTCTCCTTTGACTTTGGTTAAACTCCTGACCCTAAGAATGTTTTCTGCCTGGTGCCTGATAGTGAGTATGTACATTTTTCAGGTACTTGTTTTCATGACATGGCAGGTTCCTAGGAGACTGTACATTGAAAGGTGTTGGGTTTTTTTAAACCATCTAAGTTCCATTTAATTAAATGCCTTAGGACAGCAAAACACCTAAATATATATTGTAAACATAAATCATTAATTTCTGACCTTACCCCTGTAAGCAAGTGGAACGGTAAATGAGAATGAAAAGAATAATTATATTCCAGCTATAACACTTTGATTCCATTCTTTTTACAACAGTTTGCACATGACTTGGTTCCACTTTGGTGCAGGAAGAAGCCTTATTAGACAAGAATGCTGTGGGTAGGCTGTTGTACACTGAAATAAATAATTGTTTGCTGTTTAAATAGTTATAAATATGTCATATTCAGCTATTTGGTTTAAATACAATATTTAAATAAATATTCAGAATTTGAATAAATTTTTATTTAAATATGTCAATGAAGTTTTGCAATTCATTAGACTTTCAAAATTGCTATGTTGATGTAACTCTCTCCCATTCAGGTCAAAGGCAACATTTCCAAAGTAAAAGTGTTCATGGTCTATTTTGAAAATCCCTTTACAGACTAATGTAAATGGCATGCATCATATGTTAACCTCATAGTTGCTTTATTTACAGTTTAAAAATTAGAACAAAAAGGACTTCTCTAACAGGGTCCTTTACTGTAAAGTTTTAAAAAATTAAATAAAAATATATAAACCAAAATATTGTAAAGCAATAGTAATCCTTCTTCCTTGAATGAAGCAGTACTTTGCCTTTGTTCCTAATTTTATACAGTCTGAATATTAACAGATCTACAGTAGTATATGATATATATATATATACACACACCTACGTGTATGTGCGTATGTACCCACACACACAAATTTTGAAGGATGACAAGTGCTGGGGTGCTTTCTGTTAGCACTCCTTTTGGCTTTTGATGCAATTGTTTAGTACTGAATAACAGCTCTGCAGCAGTCTGGATAAAGAAAGAAAGTCTACAACGTCTAGATTTAACCACAGGAGATGGTAATACAGGTGCTTTAGGAGGATCCAATTTAGCAAAGCCAGTGTGATTAACACCCACCATCTTCTGAAGAGTGCCACTGGCCTGTCATGGCTGGTTCAGCGCTGTGTTTCATCCCTCTTCCCGCCCCAGCAGTAGAGCAGCCGTTGTGGCGGTGCCGGGGCAGCCGTCAGTGGTGGCTCCACGGGACCCGTGACATCTGCCGAATGGATGGGACACCAGGACGCCCACGCCTCTGCCCTCCTGCCTGCTGGTGGTCTGCCATCTACATACCTAAGCTTAGCTTCTGAGGGCGGGTAGGAATGTCTGCAAGGTATTTTTTTGTTACATAAAGTAGAGCCAAAACCAGCTGCCAGCTGCTGCTTGGCCTAGATTCCTCCTTCCTGGATAGAGGATTTCAGTATCCTTTTAACAGGCACACACATTTCCAGTAATCCAGAAAATGTGGATGTGTTTACCTGCTGGGTGGGAATAGTTTTCTCATGGGTGTTTTAGGTATTTCCTTAAAGCTCTTCTCATTGGTGAGAAATGCTGTATGCTTTCCTTTCAGACATCAAGGCTAAGCTAAATGCCAGTGAAATAACTCCTGTTGGTCTGGGGGAGCTCTGGGTCAGGCCTTTGCTGACTTGCATTGAAATTATTAGAAATTTATTATCCAAACTTTAAATTTTAAGATGTATGGGGTTTTTGTATTCTCTGAAGACTTGGATTTAAGAAAACAGATGTTATCGCCTCTAGTTCTGACTCACATTTTCTTGGTTTTAATTTTTATTATGCACGGAATGACGCCTGTCAGTAAACCCTCAGCTGCTGTTGACATAAGGCCTGATTCTGCTTTTACCTGAGAGAATTTTCAACTTGGTGCTTGCCTTGGCTAGATGGACTAAAAATGGAGGACATCCGTAGTGGAGGGAGAAATGTTTTACTACAGTACTGTGCAGAGCGATGCAAAATGTATGTTCTTCAATAGACTCATCTTGATGCACATTCATAGCAAAGCATACCAAAGAGGAGAAAAAACCCACAACCCTTTGCAGATAAAAGATACAGCTCAGAGTGACACATGTAAATAGGATGAGAAAGTTTAACAGAACCAGGCGGGCTAAAGTTTCTGAGGACAGAGGGTTTATCAGAAAGCTGAGATGTCTGGAAAAAGACAAATTTATGTACACAGTAGCCCGCCTTTAGAGCTAGCATGTATATATGGATCTGGAACACGTTTTCCTCTCCATATAACACACATCAGGAGAGACTTCATAGGGAAAAAAAGGAATCTCTCTACCTGAGATTATTGCCATTCAGAGGATAAAGCTCACCAGACAGTGGGAGGGGATCTCAAGATCTCAGCTGATTGAAAGTTTAAGTTAAGGACTCAAAGGTGAGACCTGGATCTAAACTTCCAGCTTTTCCAGCTTCCCACTTTAGGGGACCCTCATAACAAAGTAGCTAAGAGGATAAATGCACAAACCTCAGTGTTTGTGAGGTGCTCTCATCTTTGTTATTGCAAGCTTAGTAACTCCCTTTTTAGACGGACAGTCCCAAACTCTTCTAGTGCAAAGTTATTGGCAACATTTCTGTCTGCTAGCAGTTTTTCTCCAACCTACAGAATCTGCTTACATCTCCACTAAAGCTAGGCAATTGGCTTCTGCAGCAGCCCATGGTGCTAGGCTAAGCCCAATGCTCTGAGGACTCCTCATACAGCAGGAGTAGGAAGATTTTTTTTGTTTATGTATAGGTAACAGCGTGTAGTCTAATCAGAGCCTATAAAGCTTATGATCATCTGTTTTCCTTGGAGTATTCTGAGAATAGTCGGATTGCGGGATACTGCTCAGCCCTGGTTAATTCTGTCCATCTTTCCTTTGAAGTGTCTGAGTTGAGATGCCCATCATCTCTGCCTGCCCTGATGGCAGGAGATGCTGGGGCTCCACTGAAAGTAGCCTGGGCTGCCCTGAGTGATTACTGAGACAGAATGGCAGCCAGATAAGGTATCAAGTGCTGGAGCGTACTTACATTGCAGGTAAAGACATCCTGGTACAAACGCCTTGGATAAACCCTCTGAAGCACACAGCATCTTGGTATTTCCTTCCAGGACTACCAACTGTTTCGCTCTAGAGCCTGCATGGAATATGGTTGAGTCAGCATGACCTTGGCCCTTGTTGTCATTTCAAGATTGTGGATGTGCTGGTTTCGATACGCTCTGTGTGGCTGTGCAGCAGTGAAGCAAGAATTCAGAGAAGGCAAGGATATGGAAATCCTGACAGCCTCGGGGATCACTGACAAAGTCCCAGTGTGGTCAAAATGTCCATTTTGTCTTTACACCATTTATACCTCTGTAATTTGGGCCGAAATCCATCAGACAGTTAGGAGAGTTGTGAAATCGTCATGACAGTGGAATTGGGCTCAAACGTGCATTAACTATACCACAGGAGGAACAACACTCTGGAATTAATTAAACTTACTAACTTCAGTGACATTTTATAATTTATCCTTTTAATTACTCTGTATACGGCGCATTGTGAATTTTGAAGAGCTAGAAATTGAGTCTAAAATACCAATATATATAGAGATAAAATGTTAGAGTGGTATTTTTCCTTCCTGAAATATGTAACGTCTGTGACTAATGGTTTTATTATATTTTTCAGCCTTTGTTGCTAGTATGAAAAATGCTTTATTTTTAAAACACAGGGTTTTTTAGTACATTAATGATACAGGTATACAGCTGAGATACAGCCTATATGTATTCATGCTTGGTTTTGAATGGCATAAATGTGTACGGATCCAATTTAATACTACGTATAAGAGAAACAAATTATATAAATGCTAGATTGCATGTCAAAGACCTTTCTTTTTGATGCAATTAAGTATCTTTCCACTGTTACCAGAAGGAATAGGTGTTATTAACTCCCAACAATGCCAGTATTTTCCAAGATCTTATGTCTAACAAAGGAAGAGAAAAAGTTTCTGGATATGAATCTAAATTTATGTTTCAGCTGCAGTAAATGCTCTTAATAGTGTGATTTTTCTTTATGCTGTGCTGTGAAGCCTGACTCTGGTTTGCAGAGTTTGAATCTCAACTCTCTGTATAACCATTGCAGCAGAGGTTGAAGGTGAAGAAATGATAATATGGTACTTGAAATAAAGTGGTTTTGCTAATAGAGAGTGAACATTTTCTATTTATACAGGAATAGTGGTTAAACCTCTGCTGAGTTTATTCCATAGCTTGATGAAATAGTTTCTTGCTTGGGAAGGCAATGTGCCTATCTAATCTTTAGGCTGGTCAGCGAGAAGATTTAACTTTCTGTAGTTTAGAGTGGTGCATTTGACATTGTCTCTGCAACCTAGTGACACGGTGTTAAATGGTATTAGGACCTAGATTCAATAAGATGGAAAATACGATGGCATATAAACAAGTGAGGCAATTGCCTTGTACAGCAAGAAATACTGAAAATATTTCTTGTAATTTAGCCATGGCTTGGCATGACCTTGCTCTGACACCATGACTCAGTGACACAATCTTATCCTCAGGAGAAGTGGATTTTGAAAGCCTATTATTAGCTTCCTATGAGCCAAACAAACAACTGGAGAAGAAATGGGGTCATCCGTGGTTGTTTATTTCTTTCTCTTCCTGACACTTCTCTGCCTCCTGTTTCTTCCTAGTGCCTGGAGCCCTGCAAAGAGTCCTGGGACCTGAAGAAAAACCATTGCCAAAGCTTCTGTGAGGTATGTCAGCCCAAGGGCACTCTTTCTCACTTTGTTCTAGCTGTCTTTTTCATTTAAATTATTAGCTTCAAGGAGACAGCTAACAAACATGAGATTTTTACAGCATTTGCCTTCATCTGAATGGATACACATGTAATGATTTAGTCATATTAAGTTTGAGTTTAAAAAAAAAAGGTTTGGTTTTTTTTTCTGACCAAATGATTTGTCTCAACTTGAAGTTTTAAGACTTGATCCAGACATGCTTACATAGCTTCTCTCAGAAGGTGCTGTTAAATCCCTCCTGTAAGATGCTCTTTCTACCACATGCCCTTCTGTTTTTCTGGCCATGTGTAAGAAAGAGTGTCTTTGTTTAAAAGATAAAATGTCATTGTGCAAACATCCTTGTGCAGGGTAGCTAGAAAAGATGGCTTTCCTGTATGTGAAAGTCAATCTGATTTCTAAAAGAATATCTCTCCAGGAGTAACTGGATTGTGGACTCCTAGTTCAGAAGACTACTATCAAAATACATAATTATTCAGGAAAAGTCTTTGGAAAACTGTTTCTGAATCATGTTTCAGAATAACTTTGTGAATAAGCAAATCTAGATCAGTTAAACTAGTCCAAAAAAGGAGATGATTTTATCGGATTTAAAACATGCCTCTGGTGAGTTGGTGGAAGTCAGCTGTTAAAGTTAAGTGGTTTTTAATACAAAATGGAAATATCATCTCAATGGAAAGTAGCTTTATTATAACTAAATCAATGTAAAGATACAACTTTATTCAGGTATATGAAAGTGTATGTTTAGGAAAATTTTCAGCTTTTCCTATAAAAAAATAGAAGTGACCTTAATTGCTATACTGATCTCACTGATATACTGATTTGACTCCTCCCTCATCTCTGTGGGCACTCTTTTGCTGGTACAAGAGCATGCCATACATTTAAATGATTTTAAGCATCATGAAGATGATTAGGAAAAGCTGTAATTTCAACTAAAAAAATATTTAGATCCAACTACGTGTAAATAGGGATTCCTGGATTATTGATCTATGTAGTTACATTAGAAGACAAAGTAAAAATTTCTCATGAAAACCAATCCTTGTAAGAGTTCTTTAACCCAGATAGGTTGCTGCTTCCTCATATACAAAACTGTAGGGTAGTGTAAAAGAGCAGTTTTAGTGGTCTAATTTATGTCATTCTTGTATATCACTCCTCACTCAGGCTGTATGTTTCCAGATATGGGTGAAAATACGTATAAAATTGGTTTAAAAGGAAAACATTTGTAGAACAGTGTTCTGTTGTAGTTAAAAACAGTGAGCATCCCTCTTCGATTAGTGTTTTGTGGTTGAAGCTAAATTTAGAACTTCAAAGGCCTGTAATGAAGAGCAGCACATTTAGCAGCTAACTGAAAAATGAGCTGTGAAATAGGGTGAGGAGGAGAAGCCTTGAGGACGTATTATGCCTCAGGGAGCTATAAAGTTTTTAATTAAGTAGCTGCAAATTTGTGATGTTTTAGGATTTGAAATTAGTTTCACACACACACACAAAGCACGGGACCGCTTTCCTTTTCTCTCAGTGTGCTACCCAGACATTGTTTGATTGAATGAAATGAAGTTGTTTTCCTTTGAGAGTGTTTTCAATCTTTTTGTATTTTGTAAAAAATCTGGAAGCAACAATTTAGCTTTGTGTTTCTCAAGGTCCCTGCTTGATGTCTTACTTCTTATCTACTGAATGAGTGTACTAACATTAAAGGAACCTTATGTGTGAAGAAGAAAAGGAGACAGTTTAGCTGACTCCTTTTTTTCCATAAATTCAGTTTCCTGCTGGTTTAGCTTCTTAATTGGCTAACCGTGGGATCAGGTGCATTGTAATGGGGGGAACAGCAGGAGTGCGTGTCCAAGGATCACTGGGGTCAGTAGGAAATATAAGGACTGCTCATTTTGGCAGCTTTTAGGCTGGTTAAGCTGTAACACCCAAATGCATCCTTAAAAGCCTGATTCAAAAATGCTGGACTGTTCTGTAGGACGAGATGGGAGAGTTAATGCGGTGGCACATTCTTGGACCACAGTGGCTTTGGAGAATAAACTGACATATAATCTGTGAAACACTTGGGCCTCCATAATAGTGAAGTTTTCTCATTTTGCCAGAAATATGCAAACAGTAAAAATAAGAAAGTAAAACATTTGAATATGGAAGGAAGTTGCAGAAGTTACATGAATAGTTGGATGGTCAATGGTTTTTGCACAAAACTAAATAAAGCACCAGATAAAAGAGGAGATGAAATCCCCATTTTCACACACAATGTTCTCCCCAGGTGCTAGATGCTATGTTTAATACAGTTTTAAGTGAACCTTGCAAACCTCTGAGTAGTACACATGCTATAAAATGTCTATGCGTTGAAGTAACCTCTCATATATCTAGGACTTGATTTCTCAAAGAAGTAGCATTTAAATTGATCTTTAGTCAAGATATTTAAGGCTTATGTTAATTTGTGTTTTCTCTTGATCATTTTATCAGAAATTTAGTTCCAGTTCCATGAAGAGTTATCCAGTTACTAATATGCTGGCAAGGACATAAAGATGCTGCAAAATCTTCTCTTAGCCAACTCAGTTCAAACAGTGTAATGAAACAAGATTTCACTTATTTATCTAGTGTGGCATTACATCAGATATTGTGGGTAAAGCGTTATGAAGTACAAAGGGAGGAATGTGGGGTAGTCCAAAAAAACCGATTGTCTGACCATTGCTTCCCCTTTGTTTTGTGAATGTTTTTAATCTGTCATTGAGCAACTTTGTAGCCAGCCAACTTGAGGAAAACAAGGGAGAGCTGGCAGATATAAACAACTTGATTCCATTAAAGATGGTGGTCTTACTTGAGGGAATTCATCATTCTGTACTTGGAATGCTTCTTTAGAAGTGGCTTGAATATATAAATCTTCAGGGATAGTCTTGCAAAAGCTGAAAATCTGAATTTTCCTTTAGGAGGTCTTGGAAAACGTACAACATTTTTTCTTTTTTTTTTTTTTTTTTTTTTTTTTTTTTTTTTTTTAAAATTTTTTAATATCCTTTTTTTTTTTTTTGTTCCTGTTGAAAACTTTATACAATCCTTTTGTTTTCCCTTTAGCCTCTTTTCCCCAAGAAGAATTATGAATGCCTAACTAGCTGTGAATTCCTTAAGTACATCCTGTCTGTGAAGCAAGGGGACTGCCCAGCACCTGAGAAGGCCAGTGGCTTTGCAGCAGCCTGTGTTGAAAGCTGTGAAGCTGACAGTGAATGTTCTGGAGTGAAGAAATGCTGTTCCAATGGATGTGGTCATACATGCCAAGTCCCAAAAAATCTGTACAAAGGTAGAGATTATTAATATCTACTTATACTGGGCTAATAATGTCAGGCCATAATAAAGTCTCCTAGAAACCAGGACTTTCATTTTGTAGGAGTTTATATGAAAGGGAAGAAAAAGGAGAGACCCTTTATGGGTTTGGATGGACGTGGCTGGACACCGAGAGCATGGAAAGCCAGAGAAAAATGTTGCTCAAGTTTCTGAATTTTTTTCCCCTTGTGCAGCCCATGTCTGGAAATCTGTGGAATGTAAACATGTGGCTATTATGAATCATCTTAAGCAGAAAAAACTTGGCAATTTAGATGAAATCTCACTTAATTTGATGCAGATTAGAGAAAATGCAGCAGGAAAATATTTAATAGAATATAAATAGTTCAAGTCCTATTAATCACAAATAACATTTATGTTTATAAGCCAAGCAGGTAGGACTACCAAATAGGAAGTGTGAGATAATCTAGCGAAACAACAAATCAATGCAGTATGTTTGACATTGGTGTTCCTAATGACCTAAGAACAAAATTGTGAAAGATTATAATGTCCACATATATATAAATTCATTATTTAAGTCTAAGGCAATCTTATTAAAATTTTTTCTATTGATTTGAGTCCTGAGATTCTGTGAAAAAAGGTTTTCCTTGACTTCCATCAGCAAGAACACATAGACTAAGAAATTATTTACTTATACAAACTCCAGATTTTAATTTGTTGGAATAAAAAAAAGCGTTATACATGGAAATATTTTGAAAATGTGCTCTTAACACAGAAGAATGAGCATTTATGAAGGGCATTTTCCTGTTCCACAGAGTTGGAACCTTTTGTTAGAAATCCATTCTCCTTACTTCACTGATAAAAAATAAATATTAATCAGTTATTCTTCTGATAGCATGGGCTTCCTGTGGAGAGAGAGCCTAACCAGCAGAACTATGAACTAAGCTCCAGGCTTAGGTCCGAATCTAGACTTATTTCCATCTGTGGACGGAAAAATGGTAAAATATGTGAAGGAGACAGTGATTTTATTTTTAAGTTCATTGCTTTAGCCGAAATGTTGATGCATCTTTTTGAATGTCCCTGGTGATGAGAATGTATGTCAGAAATAATGTGCTTTGACTTTTGAATCCTGTCTTTAAGTGTACAGGATGGGCCATCAGGAAGGACTGTCTTGTTTACTTACATAAATAGAGAAGATTTGATCTAGAAGTCATAGAGGTTGAGTAAGCATAAAACTGATTAAGATAGTACTCAAAGTATTTTGAACAGGAGGCAATACCATGATCCAGATTTCCAGTGCAGAAGGGAAATTCTCTTGCTTCCAAGATACTTCAGAGCAGCCCCTTTAAAACTATAAGGAATTAATACACTTTTATACACAGCACCTTTCAAAATGAATATTATTAAAATGGATCACTTAGTTACTTCTTTCATCTTCTTGAGACAAATGACCAGAGTGATAAACTGGCATTCGTATTGTATATCTAATGATTTACATGAGCAGGCTCCATACCACAGCTACAATGCATTCCAGTAAATGTAACGGCTGGAAAAGGTAAAAACAGAACAAACAAGCAAACACACGAACAAATGAAATAAAACTACATGCTTTTGGAGAGGACACAGGATATGACAGGATATGATACATTGTATAACTGCGCAGTAGTAAGTCCACTGTTGTTCATCGTATAGGAGCAGAACCAACCTTCTCTAACATCACCTATCTGCAGGAGGTGCTTGCTTGTGAAAGCATATATGTCTTGCAGAGGAAGGGCAAGCCCAATACTGTGGTGCCTTCTCAGCTGATGAATTCAGCTAATTAGCCTCTTCAACCTCTCTTTCTGCAGCAAAGGACAAATAGAAGCAGAACAGGCTTGCTATTCATTTCCTCCAGGGGTAAACGACCTTCCTGTCACTAAGGAAGAGCTAACTCTGCAAGCATGACTAAGATCTAGTGAATAAGTTTAGTGCTTATTCTTATCATTTTGACAGCACTCACAGCTAGAAAATTAACTCAGATTGAGTCTAAGAGTCTACAGAAGTTAGAATCAGAGAATCATGGAATCGTAGAATCATGGAATAGTTTGGGTTGGAAGGGACTGATAAAGGTCATCTAGTCCAATCCCTTGGAATGAGCAGGGACATCTTCAACAAGATCAGGTTGCTCAGAGCCCTGTCCAACCTGACCTGGAATGTTTCCAGGGATGGGGCATCTCCCACCTCTCTGGGTAACCTGTTCCAGTGTTTCACCACCCTCATCATAAAAAATTTCTTCCTTACATTCAATATAAATCTACTCTCTTTTAACCATTACCCCTTGTCCTGTTGCAACAGGCCCTTCTAAAAAGTTTTTCCCCTTCTTTCATATAAGCCCCCATTAAGTACTGG
>VZTL01072547.1:0-22798 GCA_013400535.1 Scopus umbretta | reverse complement strand
AGAACCTTACTCGGGTAACATTTCCATTGCTTTCAGTGGGAGGTTTGCCCATGCGAGGTCTGCAGTATTTTTCCTGGTATTTATATGAAATTAAGGAATGTGTGACAGGAATGAGGAACAGTCTTGGCAAGAGAATGAGAAGCAAATGCCATTTTGTAAAAGGATGGAGAGTAGGGAAGGAGGGCAATGATATGAGGAGCACTGTGTAAAACTTTACCCCTCTTCCATCTCTGTAATTTCTCCCTTTTGAACAGAAAGACCTTTGAATTTGAGTCAAATATCTAAAGAAAATGAATTTTGAGGACTCAGTACAGGTCATAGGAAACAAGCCACATCAAAACCCCCCAAATAAATCACCTCTAATTTAAGCAAAACTGTACCAGAGACTAAAGACAAACCAGTCCTTTCAGCTTTCAGAAGGGAAGTCAACATCAAAAGAGGAACCTGAATTAGAAGCCTAGAAATGTAAATTTGTTGGTCTTTTCACGCTCAAATTCTCACGCTTCTTCCATTTCCTTTTACAGAAGAAGAATGTGGTCAGGCTTGGGGGAATGACTTAACAGCTTTTATTAAAGGGTAATGTAGTCTTCCTATGGATAACTGGAAAATTGCTATAAAGAGAATTAAGCAGTGACGATCTGTCCCAGTTTGAATGCTGTGGCTTGGAAGTTTTGAGTCATGAGATGTTAATTTCTCAGTCTGATTACATGAGAATGTATAAATATGATGAGGAAGTGAAGTATCCTGCTGAAAGTTGAGTGGTGTTGAGTTCCCTCCACTTCTATGAGGAGCACAGGAAAAAAAAAGGTCCTACCATGTTAAGTGATATTGCACATAGTAGAAAGTGTCCAATATATGAAAAGGAGTGCTACCACCTCCATTTTACTTGAGCCAGGGCACAGAGAAGTAAATGACTTTGCTGTGAGGTCCTTGTGTGAGGATGGGCTTGGTCTCCATTTGGTCCATCCAGTGAAGATAGTGGCGCTGAGGACACTCAATGCCAGGTGTGAAGTGTCAAAAGTTGGGTGGTGAAAATGCCACAATGTTTGACTGTGTGTGAAGAAGCCATGCCCATTTTCAAGTGGCCAACCTGGATGGCCTGGGACTTGTAGAGATTATAATCAAAACAAGATGGGAATCATACTGTGTTATAGGTAATTAGAGTTACTCCTCTGAAGGAAACGAGGTACTTCCTGTTATTGTCCTCAAACAAGCATCAGAGAAACACTAATTATTTGTAACACCACCACTAAGGAAAACCCCCCAAATCACTGGAACAATATGATGTAGCATAATGTGAAATAATTGCTATGTTTAGTACGTCCTCAAGAAATGCTCTGCTGACAGCTCTCCGAATCACTCTGCCTGGAAACCACCTGGGCACTGCCTTATTTCTAGACATCTGTCACCACAGTTATTAGCTAACAACAAGCATAACATCAAAATAATCATTTTATTTAGGGCAGGAACAATAACTAATTGACTGACATGAAATTGCATAAATATCATTATCTCCTGTTGAATTTTTGATAATCCATTGAAGAACAGTTTGTGTTTTCCAGGGTGGAAAACTCTACTTGTTTCCTAGCAGGAACCCTGCACCTAGAAGATTTCCCTAATAGCTACCTAACTTTGCAAATTTAAGTGATAATGCTTTCCAAGCACTGTTGACATTTCATTACCTCTGGGTTTTTTTCCGAGCTTCAATCTTCTGCAGAATGCAGACTGGTATATTCAGTATGGTAGTAGCATAACAGCTGGATACCTGAAATTCAGTTCACAGACTTTCCAGTCTAATTTTGAAGTGCTAGGCTGTTAAAGGTATTTAGGCACCTAAAAGGTGCAAATAGGTGCTTTTTAGGTACCTAACTTACACTGAAAATAATGGAAATTAGGTATCTTTCATGGACTTTTAAAAGCAACAGAAGCTACAAAATAACTCTAAACTTCTGGCCTTTTCTTATATAAGGCAGTCTTTCCAGAAACAGTAATTTTTATAATGCAAGTTTCCCCCAAATGGTAATTTTTGTGAGAGTCCTGCTACTCCCATCCTAGCTGAAGAACCTCCTCATTCAAAGTGTGTTAATGCCTCCAGCATCGCTCTTCTGGTTTTGTGGGTTATTGTCAAATACCACTCAACTACTTCATGGACCTTGGAAGCTTTCCTATGTGATCAGAAGTCTGACATAGTTTAATGCCTGGGCACAGAATCTAGGAGATTTTCTTGCCCTACTAGCCCAATTTTCAGAAAGCACCAAGTTGCTTCTGAATATCACATCTTTTTAAGGGCTTAAAAATACCATCCAAGCACTTTTGAAAAAAAAAATCTTTGGGAACGTGAGGGGGTGTGTGAATGTTTTCAAAGTTGTAGTTTGACTAACCCAGCCACTGCTTAGATCACCAAACAGGCATGCGTTTGGTACACAGAGGCACTACAGTCCTGGTGTATTCATCCCAGAATCCTCATGGTTATGTGAATAATTATCCCTTCATACCGGCCTAGAAATCTTGGACAGAATTAGCAATCACAGCAAGGGTGCTAAGAAATAATTTGTACCGTACATCTGTTAGTGTCCCTTAGCCCAGCTGGAACTTACATGCTTTCCTCCCTATCTTGGGTTTGTCAGATTGTGTTGATGTGTATTTAAGCTGCAGGAACATTTGAGGCAGTCAGGCAGGGGGGAGATGTAAACTTCCCTGGTATTTTGATTCCAAACCATGATCTCTTTTATCAGGATGGGTAAGGAAAGAAAGTGTCAAATGTCATTTGGTCTCCTGTTCTCAGGTTGTCTGGCTAACTCCTCTGTGGTGGGAGGAGTGTGTGAGGGCAAGGCCATCACAAATGTAGAAGTAGTAGACCACTCAGACAAACTGGTGTCCCATGAGAATCCCTCATTGGGCTTATACTGATGATAACCCAACTGAATACAACTGACACAGATTTTTTTGAACTGTGTCAGTCAGAAGAATAATTTAATGTTTTGTTTCATCTTGTCTTTGAGAAGGACAAATAAAGTCCTTAAGTCTTTATGATTGCTAGCGCCTTCCTCTTCATTCTCCTCTTCACTGTTGCACATGTGGGGAGGCAGTCTGTCAAGAAAGTGTCATTCAAAGACATTAGTCATAAAGATGTAAGAAGGGAAGAGCAGTACCCCATGCTGGGTCCTGCTTTGATGAGGAGGTTGGACTAGAGATCTCCTGACGTCCCTTCCAACCTGCAATAACCAATTATACTGTAAGAGTGGGGAAGCCTGAACTTTCAAGCCCGTTTTACTATTAAAGAAACAGTTTTCTTTTTTGGATGCACAACATTCAGTTTAGCCTCCCACTTGACTTATGATCACATCATATTTATGCTTAACGTGCTTTCTCTCCTTCACTCTTCCCCCCTCCTCTCCTTTACCCAAATGCCACAAACTCTTCCCACCCCATATATTTTTGTTTTACACCAGACTTATGAAATTCATCTGGGATTTGCTTTGGACTGCTTCCAAATACACCCACACAACTGCTCTAAAAGTGATGAGGTTTATCCAAAGATGGACTTGGCAAGTCTGTGTTTCAAAGGGCTACCGATCCAAAATACTTCAGGAAGAGATTTTAAGACACACAAATAAACCCACAAAGCAATAAAATATAAGGTCGTGAACAGTTTCTGTATTTAAATGTTTAGAAGAGTTGAAGCCGGTAGCTAAAACAACTTGTCTGCAAATGGCTACTTCTCCACCAGCGAACAAATACCAGTCAGTTTTATGGCAACTGACTGGGTACTCACAGGGTGTGACTGTTCAGGGTTTTGTGATGTTGAAGACCTGCCATTTTTTTTCTTCAGAACAACATTGGAACTGGGTTCAACAAGGTTACAGGCAGTCAAAAGAATCTTTAACATGCTGTTGACTAATTTTGTTCCATCTGTAGATGCATAAAACATCCTCTGGAGAGGCTGTGTCTATGGGTAAGGCTACAAATCTAGAGACCTGGTTTTAGCTTTGGCTCTCCTCTTGGTCTTCTCCACAGCCCTGACTGAGTTGCCTTTCTCCTCCATGCCTTAGTATATACCTTTCTAGAAAATGAGGGTCCACGCTACAGGTCTCCATTGTAGAAACAGTCAAAGAGGTACTGATGAAAACTGCAATGTAATGACTGGGATTTTGTTTCTGCCAGTGTACTAATTCCAAAACCCACACCCAAACTCATGAAATTACCTTTTAAATGATGAGATAGAATCATTCTTTTTTTTTTTTTTCAAGATATTCCCTGCATTTGCGTCCCTTGGGTAGCAACAGTGGAAAGTACTGGCGAGGAAAGCAGCCAGTAGACAAGGCCTTATTTGCCCAAGTTTGAGGGCTTTGCCTGTGTCAGTGATGTAAGGATACCAGTCTCCTTCGAGAGGTGTGGTTTATCAGTGGAGCTTTTGCAGTGTCTCAGACGTCAGGCTAATGGTCTCACATACAGATTCTGTAAGATGCCTTTCATTCCTCCTGCCGAACAGGAGCTGTGCTTGTGATGATTTCCCAAACTGAAGGGCATTGCTCCATGAATGCAAGCAATGTTAAAGCCTAAATAATGCACACAGTCTTCCATCTGCAAAATGCTTCCACCTCTCCCTTTGCCCTCCCCTACCATGTGGTTTAGCTTTTGGCGCCGCAATAGATACTCTGAATCAATGTTAGCTTTTTGAGAAATTAACACTGAACACTGAAAGTCTCAGTCAAATCCAGCCGTGTTACACGTCCATTGTTTGATTGTTGGTTGTTTTGGCTTTTTTCCCCTGGAGTTTTATCACAGATAAACTGGGCCTTTTGGCAACAGAGACAAGCACGTCTATTTTTTCACTCAGTGCCCCAAAGACATCCACGTACTAATCAATCCAAATCAGAAGCCAAAAACTCTGTGAAAGAAGAGCATATTGTTCAATGTTTATGTTTGCCTCAGCTTTAGCCCACAAAACAGTAAGCACTTAGAAATGGAAAGATGAAAGACATTCAAAATATCTAGATCATACAGCTTCCAGAGCTACATGCAATGTAATGACAACCTGTGGGAACTGTGAAGCACTGTCATGATCTGAGGTGTATTTCAGTTTTCAGTTCAATAAAATCCCAGCTTCTGCACAAGCAAAAACTTGTCCCTTTTACCAGGCTGTAATAAAATATTTGCGGTAATGAATTATTTTTATGGTGCAAGCCACCATCTGCTTAATACTAGGTGAAGGCCATTGCCCTCATTTCTCCTGAGTCAGACCACAACATGTCTCCTTATCAAGCTCCCAGAGCTCAACACTGGTGCCATGCTGTCCATAAAGATACCCAAGGGCCATGTTTGTTTGCTTAGAATGACACAATGGTGCAGTATGGGCTGGAAACCATTTTATGCTATGCTCTGTTCATGCAGATCAGCTAGACACGTATGCATCTGAACGATGTGAAAGGAGAAATACAGATGTCCGCATGTCTGTGTGTTAGCCTGGCTTCACTGAATTCAATGTCTATGTGCCACGCCTGTGAAACAGCAATCTCCAAATCTCAAAATTCACCAATCCTACCTGAAGGGTCAGCCTCAGTCAATATGTCCATTGGGTGCCACTGTGAAATTTCAATTTACATCATTCTCAGGAAGGACTGGGATTTGCTCTGGCTTCAGCTCCTTCAAGCACAGAGCTGCTGAAGGCCATAAGAACCTTGAAAACCTCTATTGTTATCAAGTCTTTCTCTGGTTATCTGAGAGCTGTGGTCTACCAAACTTTGTGTGTGTGGAGTAAAGAGGACCACACTAGTTTGGTTTTACCTGGCAGTGAAAGTCTGCGTGATGTAGCTATCCGCAGTGCAAGTAAGTAGTGGACTCTTCTTCTTCTGGTCCCAGAAAGAGCCCAGAAAGGTTCATCCAAGAGATGGCAGATAAAGTCAGTTGAGCCGCTTCAGGAAACAGAAGGACTTGTGGTTGATAGCTTACCACAGACTCCCTCAAACATCCTAATTCCTCTTCACTGCATCTATATGCTCCTATGTCTTTCTTCCCATGCGTTACCATGGGATCTTGGAGGCCTCTTTTTAATCTCATTTCTTCCACAGTGCCTTTATCCTTTGGTCTATCCATCTGTCATCCAAGGTGTAAACTTCAGCAGGACCTGAGCAAAACTGAGGTGGAAGGAAAAGGAAAAGCTTTCAGTAGGTATAAATGACTGTCATAAGACAGGGCATTGGCCTAGGGGCAACTGGGATGTGTTTATTCCATGAAGTGCTGTGCAGAAATACCTGAGCTAGCTGGGAACATGCTAGTTCAGGTTACAGAAGCAAAGCGTACACACATTAGCAGAAATACTGGAATTACTTGGGTGTGGTTTTCAGAGATTATCCTGTTCCACCCAAATAGAGAAGTACTGTGAAGCTGATGTAGCCAAAAAAGTGATAATTTCATTATACTTTTAAAGCCCAAAAGTTTTTTGAAAGTTTTGTCTTTTTTTTTTTGTCTTTAAAGAATTAGTCATTACCAATAGTGCATTTTGTACAAATGACCAGCTGTGAAGATGCCACTGCTATTACTGCCCTCCCTAGCGACCCCAAAGTATTGATGGCAGAGTTAGAGCAGAGGGAATAACAGCGGAAGGGCTGAGTTGACTATTTCTGCTTGTCTGATCACCAGGAAAAGTGGCTTGTGTAACTGAACAGGGGGGAATTAGGAAAAATAGTCTGCTGCTTCAAGTAGGCTACTGAGAATCAGGAGACTTCTTTGCAGGGCCTTACCACTGTAAATCATGGGAACCCACTTCTCTTTCATACTCCTTTTGCATTAGCAGGATTCCTCCCAATCTACATTTTTATAAAGAAGATGAAGATCAGGAACTTAATCTCTCCATGCACATCTATCTGAATCTCTCTCAGAGGTACTTATGTAGCCCCATTACCGTAGCTTTTTTCATGAGTGTTTTGCTCACTGCCCCAGAAGACAAATTTGATGAAATTTCCACATTCATTTTGGAAATTGCAGGACTAGAGGACTTTGCAGTTTGTCCAAGTAAGTCTGTGGAAGAAATTAAACCAAGGTCCCTCAAATCTCAAATTAGCACTTCAGTCCCTATATGATCCTCCTTCTCCACCTCAGTTTCCCCTGGACAAAGGAAATTGCCTGCACAGAGGAACCAACATAACTGCTGCTGACTCAGCTACAATAAATTCATAAAGCAATCACTCTGAAACAAGCAGCTTTATTCTCAGATAACACATCGGTCTAGGATGCTGGTCAGGAAGCACCGTAGAGCCCAAGCTTGTCGCTCAAAGTGTCAGTGATTTCCTCCAGTGACTGAGACTTCTTTGCTGCCTGCGCGAGAGGCCCACCAACGGCCCATTGGCATGGAGATGCTGCATCTCCATCTAAAAAACATCAAGGAAGAAGGGATACAGCTGTATTGTACCCAGATGAGGAAACTACCTCAACAGGATAAGGTTAATTTGGGTGCTGAGCCGAGGTCACAAAGCCTGACGCAGAACAAAGCTGCCTGTCAGCGGCGCAGGCTGAGCTGGTACCCCTGCACAGGGATGCAGAGCATCCGTGCCCGGCAGCCGCTCTGCCCCGTGCCAGGCTTGCCTCCCTCCTGCAGCAGTTTGCAGCTTGCTAGCAGCATAGACGTTAAGACTTCCTTTAGCTTCCAGAAAGAAGATAAAAATGGCTTTCTATGCCGATTAAAATACACACGCACTTTTGAAACATAGTCAGTCATTACTAATTCATGGCTGCTGTCCAGCAAGAGGAGAAAAACATTTCCCCTTGTAGGTTTAGCAACAAAACCAAAAAAAAAAAAAAAAATCAATAACTTATACTGTACAGTGAAATAGCTTAAAACACAAACATTTCCAGAGCACAATATTTCAAGCAGTCTTGTAACTGGAGGAGCTATTTTTTAACTGGATTCCTACTTTTTACTACCAACAGCCTTGTCTTATTTGCAGAGGCTCTGCTAGCTGTCAGACATCCTGACTCCACTTAATAAACTCACTTAAAGCAGAACTTTCTTAAGTCACAGTGTAAGTACATAAATTAGTTGTTTCAGCGTTAGACCAACACACTTCTCTTTCTTCCCTCTCTCCTGAGCACTGAGCTATGATGAAGAAACTCAAGTCTCAAAAGAATCAACAGTTCATTAAGAAATACTGCCATAACCTGGTGTGCCTAATATACTTGCCGCTCCCGTTGGCTTTGGTCGGAGCTGCAGGGCCGCTTACTTGAGGGCAAAACTTGGCACAGTTTGGGTCCCTAGGTCTGGGTCCGTAAGTTTAGATACCACTTCTGAAATGCTCTGTCTTTGTATGCAATGATCTCAGTGAAGGAAAGGCAGAGGTGATACCAGGTCACAGGCAGCTTTTGCATTAAGTGAAGTTTAATGCACCAGGAAGCTAAAAGACTCTCCAGTGTCTCACCAGATAAGAATGAGCAGGGCATATTTCATTAGTGGGTGGATCTTAGTTTGGTTCCTTGTGAAAATGAAGCTCAAACAGACCCCATTGTCATGTCTGTGTCTCTGTCTGACCCTCCCTTATAACTCCTCCATCCATTGGCCAAATTTATTCACATTCGACAGAAAGAAATACATTGCAAAAGTAAATAAAACTGAAGGATATGGGCTGCCAAGTGGGAGAGGGATGCCAGAAGTCCTGCTGTCTCAGAGGAAGGCCACTTAACCTTTCAGCATGTCCAAAAGGGGAAGGGTTTTTCACGATGCAGGCTCACAGCTTCTCAGAAAAAAACTAAAAATTATGCAAAGCTGCAAGGCACTGGGCTCTGCTCCTTCCTGTGCTTACAGCTGGTATCTGTCACTGTTGCTGCACAGAAGTCGCTGCTGGGAAGCCTGGGGAGACTTGCAGGGTTATGTGACCCTGCGCTTAGGTCTGCTAGTTCTTCTCCAGGGAGGGGACATGCAGCATGGGAGCAACTTACTCAACAGCCCCTTTACTGGGGAGGGATGAAATGACTTTCCTTCTTGCCACACTGATTCCCATCCAGAGACGGGGCTGGTCTGACCTCCCAGGGCAGAGGCAAGCAAGAGAGGCAACCCTTCCCTAGGCTGGCCCCTTTGATACCAGAAGAGGGGGACAAGTGCCTTGCAGAGGTCCATCAGGAGAGTGAGGTGGGTGTTGGGGACAGCATCTAATCCTGTTCTCTGGTCCTTTGCCCTGCTTCGGCTGTCCCTTGGGTGAGCACAGGAGCAATGCCAGGCTGGTGACACGCAGTAGCTGGCAAAGCTGTGTTGCAAAGACTAGGTTTCTCTCACCAGCTGCTACATGTTGTACCTGGTGGAAGCTGCTATTTTTACATTAAAATTCATTTCTTGCTAATAATCTCCATGTTAGATCTTGAGAATCAGATCTAGCCCTCTGGTAACTTGATCTTAATTAAACAATTTAGCTGCCAATCCAGTCCCTTTCTGGTAACCTGTGTATTGCAATGTTTGGTGTTAGTCAAACACAACAGACATTTTATCAGCCCTGGTGTTGTAAATATAGCTCAATTTCTAAGCAGATGTTGATAGTAAGTTTTGCCTTGCCCTGCCCTACCTCTCCCACCAAGCTGAATCATAATAATGCACAGGGTTAGCCCAACTCCATCGCATGGTGTAATGCTCAGCAAGATTTGGCAGATAGGAGGCCTTACTAATCTTGCAAATCTCATCTTTCACACTGAAGCAGTTGGCTGGGATACATCTTTTTTTGTGTGTGTCTTTAAGTTATTGTATAATATGATCTTCCAAGTTACATAATGGTTTCTCTCTTCACTTGGTGTCATCTGAGCCCCACACAGGAATGCACACACATCGCCTCTGACAGCTCGTGAAGTCCTCCAGGACCACTGCTCCCTGTCCACTGAGCAGATTAATAAGGGCAGTTACTACAAATTCATACGCGCGTGTGCTTTCCAAAGAACCAGCTTCACCTGTCTTGCATCACGTGCCAAATTGCAGCATTTGGCAGGTTGTGCCAAACTGCAATGAGGTTATCAGCAGAAAGAGCTATATTTTTCCCCCCTCCTGAATTAACTGGAGTTGCCAAAGGTATCTAGTTACGCTTTCAGATGAAAAAGCCACATTCACTGCAGGAATCAAGCTCTCAGCCGTGGGGAACGACTGAGCTCCAGGAGCCCAGGGGTTGTGGCCCACTCCAAAAGGCAGTTTTTTGACTCAAGACAAATTCTTGTGCTTACGGAAAAAATATGCCCCTGCAGACAGGAGGGAGCAGATGGGAGGCAGATGCTTCCTTCGCTGGGATGGTTCAGCAATACTTTGAATAAGGGCTGGGTGTAGTGGTAGCTGGAAACCCTCTGATGGTTTGTTGCTCACCACAGTCCAGTCATTTTCCTCAAATCTGAGGTGGGCTGTTGCTAAGCCCTTGCTGGACTCCAGGCAGATGGTCCCCAGGTGGCAGATGCAGATCTGGCATGGCAGGGGATGCCTGTGGGGCACAGACCACCAGTGCTTGCCCTGGCTTTGCCAGTCTGCCTCCGAATGGGAGCCCCAGCCTGCCTGGCAGCGGGTGCCAGCAGCCTCTCTTCAAAAACATAACAATTATTCCTCACAAATTATTTTTCCAGACACAGGGCTACAAATTTTGTAGAGGGTGGTGAGTGGACTCAGTTCTATCTCAAACATTTTGTTTTTCCCTTTTTCCTTTTTTGCCTCTATTTATTTTTCATTATTTGCTGCAGTATTTCACTACTTTTTTTTCCAGTGGATGTCTTCTCTCCTTCACTGTCTGCTTAGTTTCTCACAGCGTCTCCTAACCCAGTGACATTTCTGTTCAGATGTTCAAAATCTACCATGCTCAAGAGGGCTCAGGAACAGGGTAAACAAGTTTGGCTGTGTGTTTAGTATACAGCTCAATTGTACATTTACAGTAGATATTCTGTTTTAATTTGCTTTTAAACAGCCCCTTCAAACAGCTCAGAGCTCTGGACATTGTTCTCTTAGGTGCATTACAAAACCATAATTAATTAGCTGGGCTCCCCTGTGGATTTTCTTAGGTTTTACCCAATCTTCCCGCCAATTTTAATGACCTTCCCAGTCAGGGGCTTTACATCTGTAAATGCTGAGTGCCATTCAGCACTTGGTAAACAAGGGTATCTGAGCAAAATAGCCAGAGCTTGAAATCAAACAGTTTAGTTGTTTATACTACAGGAGACACTGTCGGTCTGGGTGGCTCTTAGCACCTGCCGTGCCATTTGATGACTGAATTTTGGCTTTCTGTCCCGTATTAAGAGAACTCAAGATTGATCTGTGTTACCCTTCCATAAAATTGGGATTGTGGGGAAATCTGCACTGCAGAACCCTGCTATCCCACCCCCTCTCCTTTGCCCTTTTAAAGCAAGAAACGGCACTTTGTTCATTGTCTGTGTAAAACTTGCCGAGAGCTCTCCATAGAGAAATCAGCCAAGCAACTTTCAGCTGCTCCCTCTTCCTGCTGGCTTCAGGCCAACATTCCCCAGCAGGTGTCATATACCAGCAGATAAGAAGGAAGAGAAAAGAAAGAAAGAAAAATGAGCAACAGGAAAAGATTTGGTGGTCTATCATGTGGGCACAGCCCATCTACCACCTCATGGCACTCAATAGCTCTTCAGATTTTAGCCCACGTGCTGCAAATGCAACATGGATCTTCACTCAATCTCAGAAGCCCACCTGGCGTGGGCTATGGCTGCAAGGCAGTGAGTGCTACCCATGCAGTGGAGGGCATCTTTGTCTGGAAAGCAGCAGTCAGCTGGTGGCTGCACAGGAGGGATGGAAATATTGTTGTTTCAGTCAAAGCTGCATTTTAGGTGGTTCTTCTTCAGGCAGCACGGTGACCCACTGTGTTGTGTACATGTCTGGAATAGAGAGGCTCAGGATCCAACTGTATTTTTTGGATCGATATAGTAAGTGAGAATAGGACAGGCACAGTTGCTTGGATCAAGGTTTTGTGTGAGCTGCACCAGAAATAACTAGGCTCAAGAGTCAGCAGGGCTGAGTTAGAGCACTGGCTTCCCATGAGTGTAAAGCCATGCCATGACAATGTAAACAGAAGAGATGATTTTTCCATGTGATGTCAAAGTCACATGCTGTAATATGGCAAGCAGATTTTCTGTGCATTCTGAAAATGCACACATTTTCAGAAAATATGGAACTGCAGCAAGAATATCCCTGTCTAGGGAACAGAGGGTGAACAACCAAAAGAAGTGCTTTTTAATACTAATTAGAGGAGCCAGAGCAAAGCATGAAATAAAATTATCTCCCTGAGGTGTACAACCTGTTCTCACCAATATTAATTACAATTGCTCATGAATAAAGTGAACCAATGACTGGTTTTAAACAGACTGGTTTTAGATTAGTGTACAGTTCCTGCATGTTCAGGGTCTCTGTAGTTGCACCCACATTAGTACAGCAAGAACCGTAGTGATGCAATCAGCCAAACTTCTTGGTCTGCTGCTTCTGTGGCAACTCAAAGGCCTTCATGAGCCGTCATGTAAGAGCAGATATTCAAAGGGCTGAACGCTGACTAAGACATAACCAGGCGCTGCCGGAGGCAAGCTCACTAATAAAAGAAAAGTGATTAGGCAACAGTGCTCTGTCTGTGCCCTGGCTCTCCATCTGTAAAACAAGGATGATGGTATCGCCCTTATCTTGCAGGGGAGTTGTGAAGATACATCACATTAAAGGTGATTTAAGAGGTGCTCAGAGACTGGTGGGGAGAGGAGCAACATAATTGCCTCAAAGAGCGAGATTTCCTTGCTGCAGTTTTTAACTTTCAGACAGCTCAGAGCAAGAACTCATATAAACTGCTCCTTCAGGAATTTCCAACGGGAGCAGTTTTGGGCCCGTTTGCTTCTCCCAGGGCTGATATTAAGCTCATTGTTCGGGTTTGCTGAGGCTGGAGTACCTCCTGGGAGATGTCAGCAGCCCACATAATGGTACAGAATAGCAGCAGATAAAAGGCACTCCTGGGAAAGACAAGGTGACAATCCCTGGGGGGCAAGAGTATGGAGATGTGCTCCTTAGCCCTTCTGCTGGGCTGGAAACAAAACAGAGCATGCCAAGGAAGAGCCTGTGGGCAGCACTGCAATGGGCATGGTGGTAGGCTGTCATGCAAGTGCCATGGTCAGGACAGAGCACAGCTTTGCCTGGAGGCAGGTCACCCATGCATCAGATCAGCCCTCACCTTCGAAAAAGATAGCATGAGGAGGAGAAACAAGTGATGAAAATTACTGGAGGTGTTGAATGCTATTGCATAGCCGGCAGCGTTTTCAAGAGAAGCCTCACAGGTCTTTACAAGCAATAAATGATTAATAAAGGGGAAAAAGGGGTGCTTTAGCTAGTGTTTTCTCAGACTAACTAGACAAAGCCAATACTTATGTAAATAAAAGAAAACACACATCCAACTTATGGAAACTTTCTCTTATTATATGGTGCATAGCTGAATTGTGGAACTGCTTGGTGAAGGATCCTACTGCAGCCAAAAGCTGAGAAAGATTCAGACAAAAGTCAGGGGCCTTCAAGAGCAAGTTCCCTATCCAGGCACAAAGCAGGAGGTACTGATGCTGGGAGCTGTCAGCAGTCTGGTTGCGAATGGGTGAGAAGCCAAGATAAGGGCAGAAGTATACGCGTGTATGGGGGAACAGAATGTCCTCCTTAAGGGCAAAAGCAAGAGAGTGGGCTTAGTTATCTAAGAACAGGTAGATTTGCTGTTTTACAGAACAACACCTCCCAGAACAAGGCTTTGTACATCCATCTTCTCTGAGGTTCGGTGCACCTTCCTCCGAAGATTTTGAGCTGAGAAGGCACTCTGTGCTGTGGCTAACTCTCCCACATGGCCACTTTGGCAGTCCATGGACAGGGGTTCAAAGAAGTGCGTGCCAGTGGGGAGAGGACATCTGTAGCAATGACAAGTGCCATAAGGGCTAGCAGTTGGCATTTCGCCCCTGTTTCACATGAAGGGAAGAATTTCACACCTCTGCAACCCCTCTCTGTCTGGCTGACTGCACCTCTCTGAAGCACATATCATTGCTGGCATCATCTGAACTGCACTGCTCTAATTACCTTATGACTGGCCTGAAAGAAATTTTAAAAGCTTTCTTCAGAGATAGGATGTCTGATCTTGCAGCCTTTCCCCACAGGGATAAGTATGCAGAAGAGTTTCAGAGAAAAGGAGCAGAAGGACCGAAGCACCAGCTCACCAAAGAGCCAAGGTGATCATCCACATCCCACAACAAAAAGACTGAAGTTGTAGTTTGAGCATGGATATTGGATTGTTTTACTGCTGGTGAAATCACCACATCTCCCTGTGCATCCCTCAGAAGATCGCCATAACAATGCTTGGCTTCCTTTTACCAAGCCTTTGGAGATCAAGAGCTTTCAGCCCCTAATCATCTTTGTTGACAGATTCCCCTAGAATGCATGATCCCTTAGGGCCAGGAAGATGTTGTAAGAGCAGTAGGAAGATGGATGACCAGGAAATATGAAGTCCAGATTCAGCAAGCATGAATATGTCCTCTATTCCAAGTCAAGCATAGCCATGAGTGCTTTGGTACTCAGAATAATTCCAGGGAAACATGGGGGACATACTGGGTTTTGTGGATTTGGGATTTGAGTCCATTCAGGGGCCCTGAATAGGGAGAGTAGAGGGATACAGATATTTGGCACTCTGTCAAAATGGTAGATAATGTCAATTTGTAAAGCACATATGCCCAATCCTTTTTCTCTGAAGCAATTACTAAAAGGAAGTAGCAACTCCTACTTGATGCTTCCATGTAAACCTGACAAAGTTCAAATGAGACACTGTGAAATGAAGAGTGTCTTTTACCTGAGAAGATACAGTGGGGGAAAAATCCAGAGTAGGTTATTTTGCCCACTTCTGCTCTCAGTGTCCAAGGAACAATTGGTTTTTCTAACTGATCTGAATTACTGGCTTTGAATGATGAAGATATAAATAAAGATTAATAGAAGGCTGGCTTTAGGCAGTTATTCTCTTAATCAGTTGATATGGTGATTAAAAGCAATGAGCTGCCAGAGGATTGCTGTCTGAGGTCAGGCCATTCACAGTCTGCTAATTAGCTAATGAAGAGCTAATAAAGACACCTTTTAGCAGCTCTCAAATGCCAGAGCACCAAGGCTCTCTGCCCTGTGGGATTATCTTGCCAGCGGTCACTTTTTCCCAACCAGCCTGAGTGGTAGCCCCTTCACAGCAATATGGGTGTTTGTATTTCCCACAACCATATTTATTATTTTACCTTAGGACCAAGAAGGAGCAAAATCTGCAGATATTTTAGGTGACTGGAAACCTTGGTTGGGTCACCAATTTGGGAATAGGTAAGAGCTGTCTGGTAGGGAAATCAATTAGCTGCTGGGCCAGCCCATGGTGCTGCAGCAATGCTGACCAAAGGGCCATACTTGCTGCATGCTCACCGCATTATCACTGACTGGAGCTGCATTATACTAAACCCCATGTTTTTTATGATGAAAAGGTAACAGGGCTGGGTTGAGCTGTCTATGCCCAACCACGTTAATCCTGCTGATGTTGGTGGAATCAGCCCAGACCTTGGTGTGGGAATTGGCCCATGCCAATGCTAACCAGAGCAGAAGTTGTCCCAAGGAGAGCCAGAGCTGCCCCATAACATTGTGTAGACATGAACTGAGTAGGTTTCCAGAATGAGATTTTTAAGACGAAGACATAGTGGGCTTTTAAAGTTTTATAAAGCCATTTCAGAGTGGCCAGAGCATTAACAAAAAGGGACCAGAGCATGGCACAAGTTTGCAGGTCAGGCAGCTGGAGAGCCCTTCATGCCTGCTGTGAGCCATCTACTGCCTGATAAACTCAGCTCAGCCTTGATGCTCTGGCAGACATGCCAGGTGCCCATTTCCACAGCCCTGGCAGGTCTAACCCTGGCTGAGCCTGGGTGGGTGCAGACTCATTTTTCCCTTGATATATGTCCACATGTGGGGTCCTGCATGAGACAGATTTAGCACATCATTACCACTGGTTCAGAAAACAGCTGCCACTCATGAGATGTTGCTATGGATGTAACTCATCTCTTAGGAACTGCCAATACCAGGCCTCTGTGCCATTTAAGGACCCTTCAGATGTGAAATTTTGCTGTGCAATTCTAGCAAATGGACACATGGAGTCTATTTTTAATTCTAAATATCCCCACTTTGGGGTCGTTGCTTTTTCCTCTATTTCCTTTCATCACAGCAAGGCGCTTATTAAGAACTTGCTTCTGCAGCAGGGCAGACTCTTACAATTTAGATTTTATTTGCTGAAGAATAACCATCTGTCAGCTACTGAGAAGGAGGAAAAGAATCTATCCCTGAAGATTTGGAGATCTGCGAGTCTTTAACTAACTCTCTGAACATGCCGTATCTCAGAACAGGAACTGAAGTACCCTGGGAAATCAAACAGGAAAATCGAGTAATAAAATGTTCAGAGAGGCGGCGTGTAAATGTGCAGCGTGAGGGTGGAAGCACTTGCCCACAGAAAGCAAAGGGCTTGGGTTAATAATCAAAATGACCTCACACTAATAAATTAGGCAAGAAAAGTGAAAGACGGAAAGGAAACTGCTCTTTAAATGCTTATTGTCAGAGAGCTGTTTAGCAGCTCTCAATGCAATCAGCAAGTGCTCCCCAGTGCAGGTCTCTGGTTACCTGTTATGTTTGTGGGAAGCTTGCTGAGGGGTGTGCTGCAGAAACCTCCGGAAAGGTCACAGCCTGTACACATATGGTGTGGTGAATATGTGAACTGCTCTGCATAATTACTCACCTTTTTTAATAAACTCCCCAGTCTCTGCTGAGACCTCCAGTGGCAGCACAAGAGGGACCTGCATCAATGTACACCAGGAATGGTGGCTGCTTTTACAGGCTCAGAAGGCTCCTTCACTGATGTGTTACAGAGCCGTAGAGCCAAACATGCATTTGTACTGCCTTTTGGGTATGAGCCAGTCCCACAGGCTGTCACGGTCCACCCCTGCTGTTTGCAAAATTAGTCCTGTCCCATGCGTGGCTGAGAAGTGACAAGAGGTGGTAGGATGCAGCTTTAAATGCTGCTCTGTGGTTTCCCCAGAGTGCATGGCACTGGTCTGCAGATCTCATGTGCCTGTAGTCAGGAGGAGCTGGAGACAGTTTTGGGAAGCTCTTTTGTACCTGGGTGCCTGCGGTTTGACAGCTGCCAATGGAGGCAATGCAAACTCCCTCAGGAGCATTTGCCTGTCCACAGGGGCTACGGGGTCATGTTCATTTGTTTGGCTTCTGATTGCAACAACAGACACCCAAACCTGAACCAAAAGAGCTTTACTCATGGAGAAATGGTGATGTTCCTCTTGCCCAGACTAAGGCTTATTACCATGGAATCATAGAATGGTTTGGGTTGGAAGGGACCTTAAAGATCATCTAATTCCAACCCCCCCTGCCATGGGCAGAGACACCTTTCACTAATTCAGGTTGCTCAAAGCCCCATCCAACCTGACCTTGAACAATTCCAGGGATGGGGCATCCACAGCCTCTCTAGGCAACCTCTTCCAGTGTCTCACCACCCCCATAGTAAAGAATTTCTTCCTAATAGCTAATCTAAATATACCCTCTTTCAGTTTAAAACTTCTAACCCTCAATCTGTCACTACAGTCCCTGATAAAGTGTCCCTTCCCATCTTTCCTGTAGGCCCCCCTTTAAGGACTGGAAGGCTGCTGTAAGGAGTCACCAGAGCCTTCTCTTCTCTCAGCTAANTGGAAGGCTGCTGTAAGGAGTCACCAGAGCCTTCTCTTCTCTCAGCTAAACAACCCCAACTCTCAGCCTGTCCTCACAGGGCAGTTGTTCCAGCCCACAATCGTCTTTGTGGCCCTCCTCTGGACCCGCTCAAGCAGGTCCATGTCTTTCCTGTGCTGAGGGTCCCAGAGCTGGAAGCAGTACTCCAGGTGGGGTCTCACCAGAGCAGAGCAGAGGGGCAGAATCACCTCCCTCAACCTGCTGTCCACGCTTCTTTTGATGTAGCCCAGGGTTGGCTTTCTGGGCTGTGAGCGTATGTTGCTGGCTCATATTCAGCTTTTCATCCACCAGTACCCCCAAGTCCTTCTCTGTAGAGCTGCTTTCAATCCACCCATCACCCAGCCTATATCCATGTTTGGGACTGCCTGTTTCCTTCTGCTATGGGGACTCTGTGCCCCTACCTGAACCAATTCCTGGCCCTCATCCTTGGAGTACCTCAAGCTGTTTGGGGACAGGAATTGTCAAGCACACACAGTTGGAGGGTCAGCATGTGCTGCAGGAGCATGTCTGTTCTGGTCTCCAGGGTACCTGGTCCCCCTCCTCCAGCAACTGTCCTGTTTTCCTCTGGGAGGGCCTTTTCCTTCCTCACCTTCCAGCATAGCTGACAAACCAGCTCATTATATTGAGCTGGTACAGCCAGCTGGAGGAGGAAGCAATGCCAGATGGTTTAGCAGATTATCTACAAGTCCCTTCTGAAGCTCACTCAGTGTCACGCTTGCCATGTATACCATCCTTACTCACAGCTTCTTGCAAATCCTCAGACATAGACCCTGCCTGGTGTTGATTCAAAGATCACAAAATCTGCTCCCAGCACACCTGGACCAGAGATCAATCCAGATCAATGCTGTATACACTCATGTAGTTTCTAGGTAGTCTGAAACTTCTGTAGGAAATCCACATCCTCAGTGGCTGTTGAAAAGTTGATGTTCTCCATTGTGGAAAATCAACCACTCTTTGCCCTTGCATCTTTCACCATAAGAATAGCAATGGGCCTGTCTCACTTGCTCCACTATCTACCACAAAGAAGTTCAAGCATTTACAGAGGACCAGAGCTGGGCAGGCTTGCCTTCTTCTGCCTCTGCAATTAATACATTCCTCATCACTGATTATTTGTCAAGCACAGGTTGGCTCAGAGGTCATTCCATTGTAACCTAAACAGTATGGACAAAGGAGGGGATGCAGCTTTGGGGGAACAACTAGTGCACCCAAGTCTGAGTAAGAGACAACTATGAAAAAGATCATGGGCTTGTAAGAAGCAAGAAAATATCATGCCATGCAAAACAGAGTACCAGAAGCTGGGAGAGTACAAAAAAGCAGACATCAATATATGCTCATCTCCCTCCCGCTTCTCTCTCCTTATGAATGTCCCATGTTGCTACTGGGCCACATGGACCTTTGACTGCTCTTATGTTCTGCTGACTGCTTTGGTGCCCTTCAGGCGTGAAGTATGCTACCTTGGACTAAATGCTACTAATGACATTCACCTTCCTCTTGAAAGCCAATGTGAACTGCAAACCCAAGATTTCCTGGAGAAACAGGGAAAAGAACACCCCAGCCCATGTGATTTGCAGTAGCTATATGATTTCTTTTTTAATTTCCCCTTTCCCATCCCATCTGAATTGTGTATACAGCAAGCCTAAGGAGGCTCAGCAAAACCTGAACTTGGAAAAGGAGAAGATTAAGAGGATCAGGCAACTGGCTAATAAGTGGCAGAGAAACCACGTGATGGGAGAGAAGGAGCCACTAGGGAAATTTTGATAAGAAATAGGATTAAATTACACCAGTTTGCATAGCTGAGCTGTGTCAGAACCTTACCCTATGTAACAGGATGGACTACAGAGCAACGCAAAGAGCTGCTACATCACCTCTCTTTTCTTCTTCCCACAGCAAGTTTCACCTGTCAGTCACCATAAATTGCCAGATTAGACATTTACTATCTGTTGGGGTTAAATGTGTTACTTTATTGTGCTAGCTGGAAGCTCGTAATTAGCTTGCACCTTCTTATCAGAGACCAGCTTCATTTTCCTGTTGTTCTTACTTTTATAGCTGTTTTGCCTGTTGTAAATCTGTCTCCACTGGGGATGCCTCATTTACATCCATTTATTGCAAGAAAGACTGAACTAAATTAACGTTAATTGACTCCAGTTCTGAGAAGTTTTAGCCACCATTTCCCATACAGGGCAAGGGAGTTTCTGACCATGTAGGTGCATGAACACTAAAGATGCTGAGCTAAATTCTGTCCTTTCATAAGGCCATATTCACCCAGAGTAATTTTTGTACTTTAGGGTGCAATTGCTTCAGTGTAAATTAGGGAGGAATCTACTCCACCACTAAGTTTTTCCAACATCTAATTAGAAAGCTACATGTTAAAACAATTCCCTCCTGCTAGGAAACTTTGGATGCATTTGAAGTTTGGAAAATATCTTGCTTTTATGTCTGGACTCTCTAGGGCTGTTAACATGTCCTGGGGTTACTGAAATGACTTTTCAATGCCATACAATTGCACTGATGAAGTTAAATTGTAATTATCTGCCTTATTTTCCATGTTCATGTTGCTTGCTCAATTTCTCACCATCTCTGCTGCTTTACATTCTGAAAATGTTGAAGTGGAGTGGAGAACTCAGCATGGCTCATAACTTGGATAACTCAGCTCTACTCCAGAGTTATCTGCAAAAGATATGCTAAAGGGTTTGGCCTTTTTTTTTTTTTAGCTTTTCAAACAGGCTGTCGAGGGAACAGATTTTAGCCAATGTGTTTGTGCATCCTGTTACTTCCAAGGGTATTGGGTGGGGAGATGCTCGAGGAACCACTATCGGTAGTGTCTGACTCCTCTCTCGAGGTGTAGAGCAGCACCCTGCATCTTGCCAAGCATGCTTACTCATGTCTCTGGGCTGCATTTTCCAATGCTCCTGCCATCCTCCCTTGCAGCCATTTGCTGTCACCAACTGTTTAATAAACCTCAGCATGGGCTTTGTTCTAGTAGGTCTTGTAGGAGCCATCAGGCTACCAGAAAAGTCACTCTTCACGTTCGGCTAACACCAATACTGCCCCGAAGCCCACAGCACGCAAAACTCATATTTCTACAGTAGACAGCAAGATGTGGATCTTGCCATATCCATTTCAGTGATCTGTTGCTGACAGCCAGCGTGCTTCCAGCTTGAAAAGGGGCTGACAGTCCCAAATGCTCTGAGCACCTGCAAGGTGACTGGGCCATGGCACTAATTGCAATAGATGGTGTGCTGCAGATAGCTTTTTCAGAATAAATGTGGCCTCTGGTTTTGGGAGAGTTTGCCATAAAGAGTGGGGAGCTGTCAGACCATGCTATGAATACACCCCAGTTTTTTATGTCAAGGTTTTTCTCAGTAGCAAAGACAGGAGTACCCAGTAGCACACTCAGCCAAAGAAACACACAAGCTGCTGACAGACGCACAAGCCTTTCACTGAGAAAGGCTCTCCTGAAGAAAGACGATGCTTCACTAAAAGTGAAAGCAGCATTTTCTCATGGGGAAAAAAACAATTACTCACATTTAGGTAGAGAGATGGAAACTGAGTGCTGGAGCAGTTTGGGTGCTCTTGCTGGGACAAGACCCTGTTTGTAAATCTTGGCAGGGTTTTTTCTAAATGACTCAGCTGGTGTCTCAACTTAAATCAGGCAAATTGCTTGGAATTCACTTTCCTTCATTTTTTGTCAAAGATATATTTTAATTGGGAGTTTTCAGATGTCCCGTTTCTGACAAAAAAGATGCAGGGCAATAAACAATGCTTCTTTATATTCTTTTGCAAGTTATCCATATTTTCCAGAGTTTCTCAACTTTGTAAAAATTAGACTGCCATTAGGAAGGAGGAAGACAGAAAAAATGCTCAAAATTACTTATACTGTAGTGAATTATTTAAAACTACAAGGTATTTTTAAGACTTTTTAATTTCAAAGTATTCAGTTGGGATCCTGTGGGCCACATTTTATTTTGCAAAACTGCTTATTCATTTTTTGACCATCTCCCTGTCTATCCCTCCATATGGGACCTCCTTTTGATTATGCAGCTGCTGTTGCTTTTTTTAATTAATGTTTTACTGTTTTAAAGATCTACAAAAATGCTTAAAAGCCTTCCAATGTCCATGTCAAAATTCAATTGCCACTAATTATGCCTTTCTGAATTTCAGAACTTTTTGTTAATCTCCTGAAGGTGCTCCAATGAACAGCTATAACAAACCATATCACTGTAAAAGGAAAAAATATCTTGGCTGCATTTAGGATCCTCAAAAAGCAGCTTTTGGACCAAGCCAACACTAAACAGTTTTTGGTTTGGTTTTTTTTTTCTGCATACAGGTTTACTAGAAGTTTCGGGGTAAGTGCTAAAGGAAAGTATTTCAGCTGCTTAGAATCACTGGATCAAACAGACCCATTAACCACAATGCTGCTAAGTGACATTTTTGCAACAGTTGACTGATCTCCACCTAATTTTCACAATATTTTGGGGTAGAGGTGTGTGCCACTTAGGGAAGGCCTTCCACATGCCTTAAATAGAAACACACTTTAGAAAAGAATCCCCTAAAGTCATAAAATGACAAGGGAATCAGTGGTCATGTGAGGAGTCAGGAGCCCTAGCTAGAGTTCTAGAGAACTAGAAGAGCATTGTAGATGATATAAGGAGGGGCCTTGGGCGAGTGAGCCAGAGTAGGTAGGATTCTCTGGGACAGGTCCTCTGTAGGGCTTGCAGTGGGTTAGGCGTCAGAGTGTCAGACACCCATTAAGTGTCAGAAAGCACCCATTGTATTGCCCACATCACAGAAATCCTCAGCAGGTTGCACCCCAATGGCATGAAAGCTGGTACAAATCAACTTAGTTGTCACCCTGATAAGGATGTAAGTCTTGCATTGCCGCAGCTAAAGGAGATGGATTTTGCACTCTTCTCCTTCTACCAGTGACCTTGGGGAGACAACTGGGATTTTTTTTCCTCTGATTTGGGCTAAGGAGCAATGGATCCAGTTGAAGACAGCAGTTGGTTCTCCAGCCAGGTTGCTCAAAGCCCCATC
>VZTL01072545.1:0-28306 GCA_013400535.1 Scopus umbretta | reverse complement strand
CTTTTCCCCTCACTATGCACATGAAATTTTTTTGCTTATCCTGTTTCGTTTGATCTCCCAAACCTGCCTCACCCAGCCTGATTTCACCCATCCAAGCCGAGTTGGGAGCAAAGGGCATTTAACCACAGCCATTCATTGCCTCTGTGTCTGGGCTCTGTGAGAGGTGAGAGCAGGCTGGCGGAAGGGGGACCCAGAGCAGAGACGTGACCCCACCAGGGGACCAGGATGTCACCAAGCCATTAGGACTCACTGTGTTTGCAGGCCAGGCGAGTGATCCCTTCAGCTTCCTAGGAACCAGCAAAGGTTTGCGAGGGAGGTTTGCCTCTGCCCCTCAGATAGCTTAGGAGCGCGCCAATTCAATTGGACCATGCTCTTTTGGTCACATCCCTTCTTCTAACAATTCACCTGCGTACATTTAATTTTATATGGCTCTCCTGGGCTGCAATATCAGTAGGCAGATGAATTGCAACAGAAGATGAAAAGTAGGTGGGTCATAAATCTTTCAGGTGTTAAAAAAATCACTTGCACCTGTGGAATTTCTAGGAATATCTGCAAATAGAAGATTCAGGGTGGAGCAAGAATAAAATCATTTTTTTCTCCCTTCTTTAAGGACTACAAAATGGAAAATATTGCTTTATGTTCTACTCTTCTCTGTGGAATAAACCTAACCTATATTTGTGTTCCCCAAACAAAACACTCCTTGTTTATCCTTTTAGGACATACACAGCTTTAGTATCATACTACTAAGAACTTTCACTAAGGAAATAATGGCTATATACAATCAACTATTGGGTATAGTAATGCTGAAGATAACAGTCACTGAAGAAATACATAAAAATTCTAAAACTGCCAGAGGTGGCACCTGCAAATAACGTCACTTGCATTCTTACATCTCTGAAACATATTTTGAAACACTTACATAAAAATTCTACTAACATAATTCACCACAGAAATGTTACAAGGATGACAGGACTATACAAAAACCAGCTAGAAATACTTAATAGCAGGAAAATATTTTTCTTTATGTGCATATACAAATGCAAAAAAAAAAAAAAAGCTTCTGAGCCACATGATGAAAGCAGTCTGAATGTATCTTAATGCAAAAACCCCCAAACAAACCAAACTCCACACTATTTTTTAGAATACTGGAAACTGAACTTGAGCTCAGGATTTCACTCTCTCTGTGTCTCAAAACCCATGAGCACATGTCTATATTTTCTTGTATGTACATAAGGCCAGAAATCCTTTCCCCCTCATTCCCTGTTCTTTCCAAGAGATGCTGCTACTGTCTTGTTTATTGTTATAATCACCTGCAATCATGACATTTGTATGCCATTTCAAGTACTAAAATAATAAGAAAATACCAACCTCTGAGCTCTTCCTCTGTTTACATCTGACTTGGCAGGCCAGAGAGGAGTCGGGCTGGAGATCAACAAAAAGTCCTAACAGAGAATGGAGAAAGGCACTGTTGATTCTAGTCCTAATTGGTTTGAAAGGATTAATCAAGAAACAAATCACCGGCAGATGTATGTCATCTAACATATTACATGCATTTCTCTCAGCAAGACGCTGGCTGTGCTGGCAACTACCAGATCCNAAAAGCAGCCACAACTCCTTCTGTTCTCAACAGGAATATTTCACTTAACTCCTTAATTATTTATTCAGATTTTATGTAATGGGCTAGGACATAATTTTGTCTGCATAATTTAACTGAGGTATTTAAGGAGACGAGTAAGAAAAAAGGTCTTCAATGGCCATAAGATGCTCACTAGTAATGTCTACTCAATTAAAGCCATTATTAACACATTAAAGTCATTACTGACACATGGAGTGACAACGACTCAAGCTTCTTCATGGTTTCTATTATAGTTATACTGCCTAATTTACAAGCAGGCTGAGCATGCTATGCCTCTGTAAATCATTGCGTAAAAGAAATGCCAGTTAAAAGTATAAAATCAGCAAGATATATTTTACAACCAGCTTGCTGGCGCTGTAGAACTATAGGAAGTATTGCACTACTATGCCTTCAATAATTTGAAAAACTCTGGGTTATGCTTTGATTCCTATATATTACTTGAAGGGTTAAATTGTGGGCACAAGTATTTTCTACTCATATAACAAAGTACCTGGCTTCTTTGCTTTTTATTATGCAATAAAAGACAACAAGTCAGAAGTACAAATGTAACACTCACTATGGCTCTTAGAAATGAACATTATAACCCTCTCTATTGACTTGTTTTCTCACACTGTATCAACAAAATTGGCTAGAACAAAAGGGAAAGGTGAATAACATCTGAACAACAGACACTTATTTACTGCTGTGTAGTACCAGGAGGCACACAGGCTAGAGAGGAACTGAGGGAGAAAGGCACCTCTTCATGCAGATGCATATTTCAAAAAACAAACAAACAAACAAAGAAACAGAAAAAGTAGCATCTTGCACTAATTCTGCTCAGTTATAAAGAATGCAGGGCAACAGTCTACCAAACCCACATTTGAGTTCAGGATGGACTTGTGCCTAAATGAGTTCTGTGGTGATTTTTAGTATGGGCATGTTTTTTAACAGTACACTCCATATCACAAAGCCAACTATTTTTGCACCGTAAGGTCAGCCTGGGTACAAGAGGCAGCTGGGTATGACAGTCAGCCTGTATGTGCAATGCTGTTAGCAAAAGCAAAGAGCTCTGACTGCAGGAACGAAGGAGAGGACCAGGCAGGGCTGGGTGATTCCAAGTTCTGCCTATGTATGTGTGCATGCGTGTGTGCATGTGTGTGTGCACGTGTGTGTGTGTGTCTGCAGAGCAGTGTGAAGGGAGTCTTGTAGTGTCTGGAAATATACCCACTCCAGCTGTAATCCAACTAGCTTCGGCAATGGAAGCAGTGCGAATATGCAATCCAGCAACCAGAGTACATCCCAGACGCCAGCGATCTGAGCAGCAACCCCTGCAGATGTCTGTGTTCGATCTCCTGCTGCCATCACGCCTTCGACTCCAGCGCAGACCTATTTTCTACGGTGGCAGTTTCCCAAGCGTAGGCAGAAAGCTGCAACACCCACCCGCTGCCTCTCACCTGGTTCACGCTTCTTCGCTTTCTCTCTGGTTTGGGGGAAATCTGAACATAGACTTTTCTTCACATCCATGGCTTATTTTACCTAAAGTAATGACAAAGGCCTAGAAAACTGATTTTAATATTTTTCCCCATTTACTCTAATTCAAAATGTCGTAGGAATGAGAAATAAATACTGAGTTGGTACTGCTATAGCTATAAATAGCTGTGCTCGTACTTACTGTACTGAAATACAATCCCAGGCCAGCGATAGGTAAGAAATTAAATAAACATCATCAATCATAAAACTAACAATAAGGCAGAAATGGGGTTTTGCTGCCAGTTAAATCTAGGTTTGACCTAGGAGGGTGATCCTGGTAAGGCACCCTGAGATTTCCAAGCAGAAAGCACTGTAACAGAGCCAGGCATGGCCCCGTACTATTGCTGCTACAGGACTATTTTCCGGCTCTCACCAAGGGAAGACAAAGCTCTGATGCAAATGGGGACCTCATACGACAGCGCGGGTACCACAACGAGGGTGTGGGACGCCTTCCACAGCCAGGGGATGTATCCCTGCTGAGACGTCAGTTTTCATACAGCAGCCTGTGCTCAAAGTAGCGTGCAGCCTCTGGCTCCGACACAGCAAAAGCAAACTTGACACCAAGCACAGATCCAAGGCAGCGGTCTTGTTCTTCCCTGCCACAGCTGAAGGGAGAGGCTTTTCCCCTCCTCTGCTGCTGGCTCCTGTCCCCTGTTCCTCTGCCTCTACCTGGCTCTGGGAACGTGAGCGGTGCCGGCACTGCTGCAGGAGCAATGCACACAATACATGAGGGCACAACCCCTCACACAAACACGCTGAGTCTCTCCCGCTGCTGCAAGGTGAGGATTTTTTATTTTACGTGGCCTATCTCTTTGTTTCCTTTGGAATCCCTCCATTTCTCAGGGAGAGCTGGAATGTCATTTGTTCCTCTTAAAGGGGAAAGAAGACCCAATGGGTTTAAAGTAATGACAATTATTTAAAAAAAAAAAAAATCACTCTATTAACATGTCAGATTCAGCGTATATTCAGTCCTTGGCCTCCACAGAGCATGTATGTTCAGATGCGCTTAGAAAATCCCCCAATAAAATAAAAGTGAATAATAGATGCAGGTCTATCCTTTCTTATTGGATTTTCTAGTCAAACTGAAAAGGAGTGGACACAAGACCTGGGACTTAAATAAAAGATTTGCATTCACCTGGTTCAAAGGTGGATGCCTAGCAATAAAAAAAGGATGCTAAATATGTCCTAGAGCAAAAGACTAAATTTGTTGTATTTATTTAGCTAACTACAACGGGTAGATACTAAGGGGTAACTTCATCACAGTCTACAGTGTCTGTGTAAGAATCAAAAATGTAATAAAGGCCTCTGCAGTCTGCCAAGGAAAGGTACAATAAGCTCCAACTGCTGGAAGTCAGACCAAGGCAAATTCAAGCTTGAAATGAGGTATGGCACTTTAGTAATGATGCAAATTAGTCACTGAAACACTTTGCTGAGGATAGTGGTGGCTCTCTGGGAATTATAAAAGCAGGTTTAACTGTGCTTTCTTGGGAACGTGCTCAGTTTCCAACTAGGTGTGATTCAGAGGAGCACTACAGCAGCTCTGTGCTGTGCAGGCAGGATTTCGTGTTGTAGGTCCTGCTACAAAATCCTGGCTCATCCTTGCCACAGACCTTCTTTTCACTTGGCACATTATAGGAGGACACAGGGGCATGATGCAGCTGTGCACACATTGTAACTGCTTCACTCCATGTCTCTTAGGTTCATGGACTATAAACCAGAAGGAATCATGTCTCCGATTAAGGGTTCCTTCTACATGGGAAAGAAAACCTAAAAGAAACTGCCTCTCTAAAACCTCTTCTGTAGTACTGTGCCATGTGGTGAATGCAGTCATGCAAATAATTTGCAAGCAAGCATAAATGGTCACATACTGTACTGAATGCTGTTGACATGAATCTGATCATCTTCACACTATGTGTTTTTGGAGGGCACTTGGTAAAACGGTGGTGCTTGGGTACTGAATTTTATAATATTTCTAGAAACCACCCAAGCCCCAGTTTTCCTGCCATTATTTTCCCATTGTCAATATTTGGTCACTTTCTTTTACCCCTTTCCATGAACTATTGCTGCCTAGAAGAAGCAGCAGTTTTAATTCACCTTTGTAATGTCCTCTGAGGCCCCTGACATCAAGTACCTTTCTCATTGACATTAATGATGTGCAGGATCTTTCCTGACTATTTATGGTCCAGGGCTGACATTTGTTACACACAGATACATGCTTTAACAGATTTTAAACCAGCTCACCAAGTGCTGTTACCACCATAACCCAGTGAATGGCCTATGGAAATATGTGGAAATGCCAGGCAATACAAGAATTCCCCACTTTCCTGTATTTAGGGCTTGCCAACCTAGAGAAATAAAATGTCTTCTTGTAGGAGAACACCCAGAGCCGGACCTTTCACCAACTATGATTTAGCAATCAAGTCATTCATTGTTTTAACACAGAATGGCAAAACCACAATAAATTTGCAAAAACTAAACAAACTATGCTTTCAGAAAATTCTCATAAGTTTATGAACATTTTTCTTACTTGCTGTAGCATGTTAGAAGGTCCTGATACTGGCTGATTATTCTTGAAATTTTGGCAGGCAAGCCTTGGGAATTTCTCAGAGTTGTATATTTCCTATTTCTTACTGTTTAACAAGATTACTAGAGCTATTTCAAGCAGGTTCCCCAGAAAAACTGGTCCTTCCATCCTCTTTCTTCCTGTTCATCAATATCTCATTTTCTGTGGTTGGTCCTAGGAAACCATATGGCCATGTAGAGGTTTAGGTAATTTTAAATAATTTCTCCACCCTCAAGGTACCTGGCCTAACATTTTTTAGCTGCATGGATCCCTATTAATAGATTCCTAGCTTTGGGATGTAAAACCTGGTTTTAGCTTACTCCACAGCCTTAAAGACAAAGTGGCCAAACTTAGAATTATCAAGCAGTTGTTAATCACATATATGTTCAACACTACAGACAACAAAAAATATTTAAAACATCTGTAGATGATGAAGGCAAGTGAGGTACTTGGTTTGGGGCCTTTCCCTCTCCTCTTATGTTTGTTGAAAGGACGTGAACACTGTCTGTACCGTCAGCGTGACCCACTCCCTGTGTCCCTCCTATGCCCCCAGCTAACCACCCTGCAGCCACCCTCGCTTGCTCATGGACCGCTCCGCAGCAAACCTCTCAGGTCCTTCCAAGAAGAAACCCAAGCAGCTCTCATGGCATGGGTAGCTCCGTGGCCTGTGCCCCGTACAGACTAAGCCTGGGGCTGCTCCCAGTGGGAGGGAGAGGAGGGAGCACAGGTGCAAACATCTCTGCCCCCATGGCTGAAGGGTCAGGGACTGCCCCTGTCCTTGAACAGTCCTTCACATCCAAAGAAGATAAGTCTGTAATACTTGAAAGTCTTCTTTTTCACTGTTAAAAAGGCTGAAATGATTTCTTGCTTGGCGGACAATTACAGTTCATGCAGATTGAATGCCAGAAGGTGTTTCTGCTAGGATTTCACCATTATCTGACATTTTCCAATGTCTGTAGATTTGATGATGTGGTTGAGTTACATTACCTTGGAAATTATTGACCTGTTCATTACACAGGTAGTAATTTACATCCCCTGCTAATTCACAGAGGCCAAGCTTTCTCTCATTTTCAATTTCTCAGTAATATGGAATCAAGCCAAAGCTAACTTTGCCTTCTGATCTTGATCTCATGTGTTGCTAGTCCTAGAAAGAATTATTCCTGAAACTATCATGCACTTATTTTGGAGGTTCATATCCCATTTTTTCTTAACATTTTTTCTACTGAAAAGCCTATTCATAGTTTTGGACACTGCACATTCAAGCAATAGGATATTGGTGCATCTACATTAATATTGGATGATAATGTTACTTCTTGCCAAGCACCTGAACAGCTGATCTGTTTCTGCAAGTATATCTATAGGTCTCACTGCATGAGAGACAAGGTGGGTAACTCCAAAATTACTATAATCATGTCATAATAAATACCTTAAGAATCTTGTGCACATCACCACTATCAAGGGGAGTCTCCCATTCCTTTCAATGGAGTTGGATGAAACTTAAAGTAGCCTGTGTTTTTTTGGGTATCAAATCAATGTTTTTTTAAAATTATTCTTTCACATACAGATATTCTTACATCCTAACTCAAAAAAAACCAACACAAGCTGTAGCATCCCATTTAGTAATAACAATAAGCATTTCTAATGTGGTGCTATTCTAATGTGGTGCTACGTAATGCCTAGATTTGGGGTAGATTCCACTGGAATGGACATGCTTACCTCTTTTGCTATAGACTTCTGCTATTTCTTGCCAGAGTTCCCTGATAAATTTTTGTGTGTCTTTCACAGTCTTAATAATTTTAGTTTAAATATCTATGTTGTTCCCACGGAAATGATCAAGTGTCATATTAGGCCACTTTAGATCCCACACTATTCTGTAATACCAGATCCACAACTCTTAATTCTTTAATTAATTTAATATTTACACATTACTGCAAGAAATCTCCCCAAATGCTAAAGCAATAGTAAGAGCAAAACTCTATTCAGTGGCAGACAAATACATCAGATGTTGAGGTCAGGTATTGTAAGCCCACTATCGTAAGCACTTTGCAACTAGGGAGACAGAAACAGCCCAGGTGACATGAAGGGCAAGTGGAAAAGAGATCAATAGTCAGGTCCTCTACCCTGTCATAACCAATCAGTTGGCTATAAATCACCAGCTAACTAGACTCTCCAAAGAGTTACTTTAAAAAGAGCTTGAAGATTTTTTTTTCCCATACCATTACTCTTGCTACCTAATAATTAGGTATTTGAAGTGCGCATGTTCTTCCAGCATATTCAGGGATTAGTTATCCTTTTAATTATACTTTACCCTAAGGAAAGAAGTAAGATCTCTCCTTACCCAACCTGAGACTGCAGATATCAAGAGTCAGAAGAAAAAAAAAAAGATAGCTCATACTGTAACACCCTCAGTTACTGCATCTAATAAGTATTATTACTCCAGCACCAAATAGGTGATATGAAAAAGAGATTAAAAAGCACCCTTTAAAATTTAAGAGCACTAAATTAACCCTGAAGGTTTGCAAAAGGTGAATTTCCATATTATTATGGCACTCTGCGAGTTGTCAGTAGTCCTAGCAATTGGAATACTTACATAATTGCCTGAGAAATAAATGTCTCTTCTAATTTTCCTGCAAAATTAAAGGAAGAAATAATCAAAGTTCATTAGAAAATACAAACTAAATAATGATATTAAGTTTAAAATTTTTAACCACAGTGAAAGATGCTCTGCTTTTATTGTGTAAAGCGTAGAGGGAGCATACAATGGTTTGACATTTTAAAATAAATATTTTCAAAGAAAAACACTAAAAATATCTCTTTTCCATATTTACATGCCCAATTCAACCCTAGATAACCACTAAAACATAAATTCCGATTGCAATCCAGTTACAATGCACACCAAGCACAAAAGCCTTCTAATGATCTTTGATTAGTTCTTTATTAAATTCATCAAGGGAGCAAAGAAAATTTAATAATCTTCACCATTTGTCATCTTTCTGATTACAGTTTTGATTAGAACTTTCAGCTTTTATTTTCTTCTTTTCTGGTCATTGCTATTACCGTGGTCGTGCTTCTTTCCTCTAGTTTCAGAAGAATGAGATAGGGCAAATGAAACAAATTTGTAATCCTGGATATGTGTTTAACTAGATGTGCTCATGCCTTGAAAAAAGCTAGCTAAGAATATGAGATCTTAAAAATGCAAAATAGCCTTTAATGGAATGTCTCCACATTCATAGCATAAAAATTTTCAGAGTCCCAGGTAAATAATATCTTGCATAACTAATCAGATACCTTAAAAATACCTTACACACAACTTTCTACAGAAGAAAAAAAAATCCAACATTTGAACATGAATTTTCTTTTTTAGAAACATTTGTAAATTTATTCTACTATTTTAGTATTCAGTGTTATGATTCACTTATATAATACAATTAGAAAGATACTTTACTGTGTATTACTGATATCCTTATCATAAAAAAACTAGAAAGAAACAACCTGAAATAATCTAAATAGATGAAACAATTTTCACAATACCATACACTGTGTCAGTCAAAAATGTGTGCATTTCAGCCTCTTACAAATGTCTGATTTTTTTATATTCCCAACACAAAGCCTGCCCTGTCACCGTGCTACGTGAGGCAGGCCCTGATTCACTGGGAAGAGCTAAGGGAGTTGCAGCTTTCCTATTTGCAAGGGTTACTGCAAAAAATTGCAGCAGTAAGTACTTTTTTCATCAGCATGCAAAGGACACATTAAACAGCCACTGGGTAAAGCCCTGAAACAGTCCTGAACCAAGGGATGAAATCGGGAAGCCCATCTTTAGTGGGTGGACATCCCAAACATTGGGCTGAAGTGCTGTCCTTTCCCTCTGTTCTTCCCTCCCCAGCCCGGGGAACCTTTAGATCTTCCTACAGAACTGAATGTCTCAAGAAACAGAGAGCTTGTGCTGTCCCCTACCCCTTGTACAGATCAATAACTCTGCACATCAGAAACCTGTGTTTGAATTCCCTTGGGCAGAGGACAGACCTGAGTCCAGGCTGTGGCTTGTGATGCCTGTGTGTAGGAGGGTTTTTTTGATAATTATGAGAAACAGTGGTGGAAAAAGGACACCAGCCTTGTTCCAAGGTTATTGCACACAAAGCCTGTGTTGTTGCATAGACTTTACAATAAAACATGGCATAGATTCAGAATTTCACACCAGGTGATATTGGAGTGGTAGCTTCTTGAAGGCAAGGCAGAGAAAAAATCTTTGCTGGTTCTGTAAAAGAGAAATTCAGCAACACCTCTCTTACCCAGACTAAGGCAAGGCTGAAATCACTGCAGAGGAACATCTCAAGCCCCTGAGGTTCATAAATGCACATCACAACCTCCTCTCAGCCAGGACACCTTCTTCTGGCTCTTAATAGTCACCAGAATGTTGTTCCTCCACAGTCACCCCCATAGCACTACTGCTGACTTGTAGCTTAGGGAAGGTGTCTTCAATTACTTTGTACATTGCTTGGAGCAATGAGCTTCAGAGTTGCCTCAGGGCCACAATCCAGCCTATCACAACCAGAAATGGGATACCAGTCACCTTGAAACCACTATTAATACAAGTAAATATAATTATTTATTTATAAACTCCAAAATAGACAGATTTGTAAAAGTTCAGGGGGAAACAAGGAAGTTAGAAACACATTTATTCCACTTTTCCTATCACCTTTCCCCTCATCAAAAAGATACTTCTCTCTCTAGCTGGCTGACAGGTGGTGTGGACTTAACCACTCTGGTTCAAGGGTACATTCCTTATCATTACACTGCACATGTGAGAAAAGGCCCTTCTCTGCAAGAGGGACATCTTTTATAGCTACACCTCACACCTTTGAATTGTGCTTGAGAGTTCTTCAAAATTCAGTTCTCCCCTTTCTCTACTTGTTCCCCCCACTTACTCAACAGGCAGTTGCATTATTGTCATTCAAAGTGCTCGCCTGATTGACTACTCTAAAAATGCCTTCTGTGCTTGGAGAAAAGGTTAGAAAACAATAAATAACGCACAAAGGGATGAAACTCTCATTCTTACCAAGAGAAGGGCTCTGTACAACTTACTGAAGCCTTTGCATAGAGGGAGCCTCATATTGCAGGTGGACTGGAGTTTCTCAGCCTGACCGGCTGTTCACCTCTTCACCAACCAACCTAACTTTGTCCTGATACGTGGAGAGACAACTCACTCATGAGTGGGAAGAACTGCTTAACTGGAATATCCACAGGAGGTTTTTCAAGGATTCACAACTACTGGCAGCTAAAGGATGTCTCTCAGTGCAGGCAAAGGGACTCCATCCAAAAGCTAAAGGAAGAACATCTCTACTTCCCAGCTCCCAGGGATAGAATTGATTTATATAGTTGTATCAGTTATGAACAATATAGGTTTCTCAACTTTTCTGATTGTTACTACTGTACTTTTTTCTCTCTGAGATGCTACTTACTAATTCTGTCTGGTTTTATCTCCTCTAAATCATTAAGGTAACAGCTTCGCAGTACGAAATAGCTTTGCCCTGAAAAACAATTTGTATTTAAACATACATGAAATCCTGGACTTATGTTACAAAAAATATAGGTTCACCCTTTTGTTTGGAGGTTTTTTTCCCTGGGTTTCAGGGTGGATTTTAATGTTATGTTATTATAGGAACTGCTTTATGAAAACAAAATGCTTATTGTGATGTTTATAATTTGCCTTATTGCAATTCCACTGAATGTTAAGCTCCATATTTTTCAAATCTTTGCATTTCCAAGTACATAAATCAGCATTTTCCCTAGCTAATTGGAGCCCTTTTTCTTCCTTACAGTCTCTTAAATGCTCCAAACAATTATGTGGTGTCAGAAATGCAAGACATTATATTGGAGCTTTCCCTTGTGTGCAGTGATGCACTTGTCATGTGGCCCCAGAGGCAGCAGTCATTTGTCTGTATCATGTTTGGCTTAATAGTAGTAGCAAGGGAAAAAAAGAAGAGAAAGAATACAAATAAAGGAGACATTTAACATTGGTGTTTACATTAAAATCTGTACATGTTTTCACTGCAGAAGACGCATGATGTGATGTTTGCACTAGGATACTAAAGGTTGCATTTTTAAAATAAAACTTTTCAGTCAGCGTGAAACAAAATCACCTTCAGCACAGAGAACTTGCAGAGAGCCAGAAATGGTAAAATCTGCAGAGGAGCTGATAGCATCGTTGAGAAGAAGTCAAAGTTTTACACCTTCTAACTGCTCTTTATTAGAAAATGATTTATTCAATATAAAATAGGTTTTCAAAATGATGATGGGATTAATCAACTTGTTAGCAGAGAAAGTATTGAAATAACTTCACGGTTGGCATAGCTAGTTGTCAGATCAGCTCTCCCTTTCATAGGCACTTGTTATAACAGGCAGGGGGCTAACCCTCTCAGACATGGAGCTAATCAGTCCTTGAAAGTCACTTCATCCAGTGGAGTGGAATAATGTACTCTAGCGTCGTTTGTCCACCTCTACCATTTGGAGCAATGGTATTTAGATTGTCCATTTTTGCCTCATCAGCTTCCATTTCAAAGAATTATAATTTTTTCAATGGTATCTTTTATCAGAATGTCAGGTTAAATGTATTGTCTCATACTATCCGCTTTATAGCCAGCATTGCTAAGACCAGTCCGTGAATATAGAGTAAGATAAAGAAAAAGCAGTTGCATAGTTGGAAAGGCTATTCTTAAAGCTTGATTAAGTTCTCACAAAAAAAAAAAAAAAGTCTGGACAAGAAGCAAGATTACGATTAATGACAAAGAACAGTATTTCCAGCAAAAAAATTAACTTAATCAACCTGCTGCAGATGCCAGTAGCTTTCTGGGCGCACGTGCCTGCCCACCCTGTGCAAACAGATATTCTTTGTCTCATTCTGCAATATTTGTTGCTGCCCTCCCCACCACGACTAGCTGCTTTCCCCGCCTGCAAGAATTGCTTCTTTTCCCAAGTCTTTGCTGAGCCTAATTGAACATGAATAGATTCCCTGGCCCCAAACAAGACCACTGAACTTGAGGAAGACAAAAGCTGATGGACAAGGACAATATAATAAACTTTTCTTTGCCACTGGCTTTTCCTTGCTGTCATCAGCACTATCAGCAAATAAAATGATCAGAAGGAAAGATGTTTTATAAAAGAGGTTCTTCTTTCTCCTAGCCCCTGCATATTCCACCTTGGGAAATTCCCCAGGTTTCTATTTCTTGTATAACGTATACAATCAATCTTCTTGTATAAAATATACAACCTGTCTTATTGGCACTTTGGGGCTTTGGTACTAGGTGTTACCAAGCTCTTGAAAGTAGCTTCACAGTTTAAGCACCCCTCAGTCAAAAATACCAGTTTTCTTCTAATAGTCTTTCAGACTTCTTACTCACGTATCAAATCTAGTGAACTGTGTATTAACAAGAGCAAGTGGAAATTGTCTCTAGCAAATTGTTCTCCGAGCTGAACTTTCCTGAATGTTTCATCACTCAATTAACCATTATTTAAATTAATCAGAAAAATCCAGGAAATGAATAAAAGTAGAACTAGACTAAACAATGTTGACAATTTGATTATGTTGTACACAGAATTCATCTATTCACTGAAATCCTCTTAGTGTGATAACTCCACTCTTCTGATTACAATGATTTCATTTATGTGGGGAATGTGTTTTACTCTTGTTCTAATACCAGCTGTTATTTTAAGCAAATTTTCTCTCCTGTCTGGAGAAGGTTGGTATCAACAAAGGAATAGACATCTCTTGAAATTTGTTCATCCGAATGCATTAATAAAATAAGCACCCAGATGTGTTCCTCTAACACCGTAGCAGCATGCAAGTGGCTACTTTTAAACATTGTCTCCTAGCCAGGGGTGCATCCTTTGTGTCCATGCAGCTATGATGGGTCTGCTAGATGGCCACCATAGGGCTTCCAGTGTCTCTAGCTGTCTCTCTGTCTCTTCCAGTGATTCCCCTTATCTACAAAAGATCTTGAAAATCAATTTTATTTTGCATAAATGAATGTCATTAAATATCAATAACACAAAAAATGGTGCATGGATTTAAGAGAGAATGTCACCTTCATTGAGCTGGGAAGCGTGTGGGTCTTGCTGCCATGCAGGGAAGAATATTGATTCCAGCAGATATTTTCAAGGGGGTGGCTGTTTGCACTGTTTGGGCCATAGTGTAAAAAAACCCTTGCTCAATTAGCTTTATCTTTTGTCAGTGTCACTGCTTCTGTTCGTAATCACGGTGCATAATATACTCATTTCCTGACCAAATAGTTGAAGCAGAAAGGAAGTTAATCTGAAAGACATGGCAATTTATTATGTACATTTTTCTCTTTTGATTAAAGAAGGGTTTCTTCTTTATCTTGAAAATTTTGGTCTTGTATTAAAAATCAGGGAGCTTTACTTTAAAAAAGAAAACAAAAATCTCCCCCCATCAACATTTCCTGTAAAAGCAGAAACTTTCCACAGACTTTTTATGACTGAAACCAATTAATTTAGTTTTATGACATTTAATTCATTTAGTTTCATGACATTCATCACAGCGTACATAACACATACCTGTCAGCAGCTACACCACAAGGTCTGACAGAGCTTCCTATGGGGCTTGGTCTTTTGCTTTCCCAGCCGGGTAAGCCTAAGGAAAAGTCATTACACTACAGCAAAGTGCAAATGGGCAGGAGGGAGAGGAAAAAATGTAACCATCACTGTCCCCATTTGCTGCTTCCCTCCAGGAATGGATCCTGCTACCATTGGCTTGAATAGAAAAAAGAGTTGTATTTCTTCCTAACCTTCTCCATCTAGTTACAAATTGTGTTACTTGAAAGGCTAACTCAAGGCTTTTGCACTATAATGAGAGTAATAATGAATAATGGTACTTATGTGTAGTAAATTAGGCCCTTGCTGATAAACACCCTTTTTACCCAGATGCTTACTTGCTTGAATTTCATGGTAAATCAGAAATAGTCTGTGTGGAATGGGATGCAAAATTAACTTAAGCAAAAGAGTAACTGCAGTGTTCAGCAGAAGTTACTGGGTAATAATCAGCTTAATTAAACATACCTTTATAAATCAGAATTATGAAAATAGTTAAATAGTTATCTTAGAGTCTTCACACCACAAATCACAGTGATGAAAAAGACAGATAGCTGCAGATGGTGAAATGTGTTGCTCTCAAATATGCCACAAGCCCACAGATTTATTTAGATACAGTTTATGTTCTTTGTTTATCCTTTTGTTACAAGCTTGCCAGATTTTCTTTTTGTATTGTGACTCCTGACTGCCACTTTTCTTCATTGTTATATGTATCTCCCCCACAGGAGTGATCCCGCTCAAATCGTTAGAACTTCTGCATATGAGTCTGTAAACAACTGTTCACTGAATCACCTATTTAACACTTACATGAAAGAACAAATTGATGCTTAGTTGTTTTATGTGAATAATTGGTGCTTCAAGGGAGAGCAGGGGACCTTTGTGCAACTCTCCTGCAAAACTTGCTTAAAAGCATTTCAAATTCAATATCTTGACAATTTCTGCCTGAATACATCAGGTGAGATATTACTCTTAAAAGTCAGTGGAAGTTAACTGAAGTAAATGCCGACATTAGCTGAGAGCAAAATTGAATGCATTACATATAGTATATTAATAGTTGAAATCAATTTAACATTGTTTACAGGAAAACATAGTTGTATTTTTCGAAATCCATATAGGCAACCTGAAACTTTGCTCTTGAAGGAGGAGCATATGCCAAGGCCCACTGCCTGCACTATGCTCCAGTGTTCTTCTACAATACTTTTGGTGTCCCAGGTGAACAGACACTATGCCCTTCCCTTCTTTGCTTATGACTATCAGATCTCTCCAGCCTCCTCTCCTATGACTTCCCCATCCTAAATTTAAGAGCACTGTATTTCAAATCCTGGTACAATTACGGGTAGCTACATGTCACATTACCTACTAAGATATGTGCTTAGTGCTGAAGCTGGGGAAGCCTGGCTGTTAATATTTCTCTGCTGTCTAACATTACAGTGCAATTGGAGCAACGTTTCTGAAAGACCGGTTCAGTACATTAGCTCTCAAATATGAAAAAATACACTTTCATCACTGAAATTATTCACTTAAAGCAGCACTTCAGCAAAACATTGTCCATGCTGCCCTTGCAATTATATCGCATCTAGCGTGTACTGATTTACATACCGTATGCTTTTCTACCTGTAATTGAGGCTATTAAGCAGAATGCAGAGGCTGAGCTCCACCCTCTGCATCTACCGGATTACACAGAGGGGTAAACTCAACACAACACATGTTGGGGATGGTGCTGCTGAGGTTTTACACTGTGAGGGCTCATCTCTGGTCAGAGTGATACTCCTCCTGCCTGGAAGGTGCAGCTCAGCATCTTTTGTTCAGTAGAGATGCTGCCATTCCCAGCGTAGATTGCAAACACTGATTCATAAAAAACATCCTGGGATGAACTAATCCAGAGAATTCTGTTTTTTAGAATCAGATTGGAATTACATTAGAATTAGAATTTCAGATTAGATTAGAATTATATTTTTTTCAATAATTTTTATACTGCTGTTTGAATTGCTTCTTAGAAGAGGTGGCATTTCTCTGAATGAGGCATAAATGTGCTGAATTTTAGATAAATTAATCACTTTCAGATTTAAATAATCATTTGCCCACAAACTTTTCAGGATTTGAGAATTAATGTGCCAGATTTGTCTGGCTACTGAAAATATCAACAAATCCCAATCACCACTTTCATTCATACAAAAATAACTTTAAACCTTTTTTTTTTTTTTTTTTACAATACTTTGTGTTTCGTACACTGTTTGTCTCTGGTTATTAACGTACTATGAGCTGAGAAAGTTGATTATCTAATTTGCTTCTGAAAATGTGGAAAATGTCCAAATCGGAAATGTTCCTAGAGGCTCAGGAGCAAGAGTAATAAAAGTAAAGCCATCTTGAGATCCTAATCTGGGATAGTATTTTATATTGTTCTTGCAATATAAAGTAATTATGGAACCAACTATTAGAAGATGCTGAATTAGAGTCTGGATGGCACCAAAAATCACTGTCATGAAGGACAGGATAGGACATTTGCATGTGAAAGGATTGTGAACAGTATCTATAAAGAATTGTGAAATTACTACCATATTTATTATTATAATTTTGTATCATCACAGTCTCATTTCAGCATGACCTGTAAGAATAGATTAAATTAATGTCATTTTCTCTTCTTGTTAACATCTTTATCACAAGAGCAAGCTGTCACAATTTTAGTGTCTAAAATAGTCTGCGAATTACAGAGGGCAGGAGCTGGACCATTTCCCCATTCTGCGCCTTGGTTGGCTCACCTCTCCCGGTTCGCTCTTCCTTCCCCACCACACGGGGTGACAATCAGCATAAAAGCTCTTTATATCCTGCTCTCTGGGAAAAAAGAAAAACAGCCTTCACTGTTTTAAACCTCGAGGTGAGCTAAAAATGTAGAAAAACAGAGCTGGATGAAAAGAGCAGAAGAAGAGGAGGTTTAAATGGAGGCAAGGATCAGAAAGGATCATACAAGAAAATTAAAGCAAGTATAGACATACTTGTTTTAATGAACGTAGATACACATGGTTAGAATAAACACTGTCAAAATAATTACGTTTATACCTGCAACCACTCAGTCCCCCCAAATGATCTGATGATAAGAGAAAGGTCTGTCTGTAGGACTTCACTGGCAGTTTTCAATAACAAGTATTCTGGGCCTTAAAAAGACCAAGGCTGTTACATGAACATATTTTGGCCTTCGGAAATGCTGTCATTTTATAAAACTGGTCTAGGAAAAAATAGAGGTTATGGTTGGTAAGTTTTGTTTTTCCCTTCCACCTCCCTTTTTCATTTTTCTTCATCAATTTCAAATAAAAGGTCAGGAACAGCAAGACCAAAACATCACCAAGGAATTTCCCAAGTAAAATTTTGAGATATTTTCTTGAATTTTAAGGTACTATTCGATAGGTGCAGATAGTTCTTTAAGATGCTGTTGTTCCTGATTCAACACTGTTAATTATTGTCTGAACTGCTATAGTCCACTTGTACCTACAGAAATGAGGTGTATGCCTTGGATACAAGTTACAGGAGATGTCTTTAGGACATTTTTTAGGGAGGTAGGAAGTGGTTGAAGGAAGTAAAATGGTTGGGTTTGGATATCGGGTAAAAGAATGCTGCAGTCTCACCCCACTGAGTTATGAATAAATATTTCATCCATTTAACGGTCTCCCAGATCACATTGTTCACCTAGTATTTAAAAAAAAGCCTTGATAAACACAGACAGTAGCTATGTACTGTTCTCTGAATAACATCAATTCACTTTTGTACCTTTTAGTAGGGGGAAAAAAAGAGATTTTTAGTTTGGAGGGTTTTCTAATAACTTAAGGACATACTCCTTTGGGCTCAGCAAAAGGGCTAAGTGCTCAGCTGAGTCCCAGACAAGCAAAGGGATGTAGCAAGTTTCCCAGAGGAAACCGTAATTCCAGCAACAATTACAATTCCAGCACTGCCTGGAAAAGGCACAAAATGTATATATTTCACAGAAAATATTGTTAAAGAAGAAAAAAACTGGTACCCCAGGAGTACTTTACTTGACCCCACAAAATGCTTGTGCATGGACATAACTTTGTTGAAAGCCTTGGCCAAACTGGCGTCACGATGCCTCTGCCAGTGAACACCTGTACTGGAATGCTTGTGGACCTGGGGGATGCAGGGGAGAAGTGTCGTCGCGCGCTACACCACGCTATTTAAATCTGCTCAACATGCAAGGCTTTTGGAAGACCACAAGTCTACTCCCTTCGGTTTCACTCTGTTTGGTAATCAGCAGTAAGGTGAAATCAATGGCTTAAACAAGCAGAAAAATTATTCTAACTGCTAATGAACTGATATGGGAGGGTTAGTGCCGCCTTCACCTAAACATGGTTTTCAGTGCTGGCCATCCAGAGGCTCTGCCTGTCTGACCATTCGTCTGACCATTCCCTAACCCTTATCTGCCAGACTGCAACCTAATACCAAGACAGCAGCTGAACAATGAAGCTGACAGAACTGGGGGTACAGCGAAGAATTAGTTTTGGGCAACCTGCTGTTCCAGCTCAGCAGCAAATAAAGCAGTTTTCAGCATTATTTACATGCATAATTCACGAGGGTGTTTCTTAGAGAAGAGTAAAACCAAACCCTTGTGGAGTTCCAAAATAATCTCTACCTTCCCTTTGATATGCTGAATACATTGACGGCCCATTTGTACGGGGTTTTTTTTGGTCTAAGACTATCCAAGGGTGCAATATCATACCAGTTTCCAGAAGGATTAGGAGAATAAGGCATAATTTGATGTAGGTCATGTTGATGTCAAATGATGGCTTTTCAACATGGTATATTTATATACTAATTCCAGTTTCCATTGTATGTAAAGGATGATTACTTATTTAATGAAGAGACTTCACTGGAACAGAGTTTTGTCACAAGATAATGGTCTCATGCTGTTAACTAAATGGGAAAGCATTTACTGTAAAATATATACACTCTAATTTATGAGATTAGCTTCTACAAAGGGAAGGTCCAGCAATGGGATGTGGGCAAACATAAGAAAATATATTATGAGAAAAAGAATATTTGCTTCTCAATAACAACAAAAATGGTAACACACAAACAAAGCCTACTTGTCGTATCTTTATGCTCAGTCAATGACTGGTTATATGAGTGCAAGTTATATGCATCTGTGGGGAAAAAAAGATCGCTTAATGGTGATTGGTACAGAACAGCAAGATTCAACCCTCTGCCATTGGCAACTGGGTGAATAAAAAGGGTATTTTCTATGAGTTTCTATGCCTCTTGGCTTAGGTATCCTCCACCCTTATGTACCTGTTATGTTCTGCAATCAGCATGTGTTCAGGGAGTGATCCTAACTCCTCTTTAAGTTCCTGTATTTCTATTACCAATATAACAATTTGCATATAGGAGCTTCCTAATATTCCTGAATGTGGTGTTAATATACAGCTATAAAGCCAAAGTGTTAATCAGGACTGGTGAGACGAAAAGATCTCCCTAAGGGGAAATTGTCAGTTACATAATCAGAATACATTAAAATTTAGTAGTCTGCATGTTTTTTATTAAAAAGAGCAAAATGAAGGGCTGAATTTATAGCCAGCAGACAAAGCTCCCTTAAAAATAAGCCTATTAATGCTTTCTTCAAGGTCAGATCAAGGGTGATGAAATGAGAATTGACCAAACACGAGAGCAATTCCCAGCTAAATAAAAAGCCAGATATTCCTTTCTTCACTGACAACAGAAAATGAACATAGAGACAAGAAGGGTTGATCACTGATGCCAAAAATGTACTTTCCATTCTCCGAGCTTTCTAAAGTCTCTTCTTTTATCCATTTTCTATTTTTCATCATATTGCCATTCTCCCTTTTTTGTCAATGACCTTTCTTCAGTCCAACTCAGCTTCTGTCTAATGACCTGAAGAGGCCTTCTTCACAGGCTGGAAAGCTTTAGATTTAAGATCCCCCTCCTTCATTAGAGTGAAAAGTGAACAGCCTCTATGTGCTGGGTGTTAATGAATGTGAAGAAAGATTTTTTTTGTATGTGTTTTACACATTATGTTCTTGACTCCTTGAGGTGCTACAATAAATTGCTGCGCTTCATTTACAAGGAGTGATAACAGAAGCAAAATGAGGATCTGGCGGCAAATTACTTCTCAGTTCACCCTGGGTCAGGCTGCTGGGGCTAATGAGAAGAGGTGCTCTAATTTTAAACTCCTCCTCGACCAAGCTATTCTTGCATTAATGTTCACTGCTATAAATTGTAAAGTCAAATGAAGGAGCACTGTTGAAAATTAACCAGTATTTTTATCCTTTGAGTACCCAATAGAAGATATTTTGGCTTCTAAGCCTGGTGGTTATCAAAGGCAGCCGCGCCTGCCTCATTGCGGCAGGATGCTCCCTGCGCGCACACACCACTGTTTCTGCCTTTTCTTTACATGAGAGGAGGAAACGGTATGGGTTTCCAACAAGATTATAATTTAACCCAAAGAAGAAGGTGTTTAAAGCCAGCCTTTTTTGTCCCTTTAACAGGACACTGCACGCAGACTATTAAAAGTCATGTGGAATTACTCCATCCATTTAATGCTGCTGCATGCTTAATGAATTGTAATTGTGTATATGGAAAGACCCTGTAAATCACTGATCCATTTAGGTCTATGAGCACTTTGTTGCTATAAGCCCAAAGCAGGATTTGAGTAGTTAATGAGAAACTAATGCAGCACCTGCTTCTTTCATGAAATATCTTCCTAAGCCTATATTTTGCCAATTTAACAAAATCAAATACAATACAAATTAAAAAAAAAACCAAACCAAAACCAGAAAAAAAACAACCAAAAAAAGAAACAAACAAATAAACCCCCAAAACAAAACCATAGCCCGGGGTTCATACTAGGGGAGTTATGCTTCTTTGACGAACACAGTTCCAGATTCTCATCACTGGATTTTTTTATTGATAACTTGGCACTGACTGCAACGATGTTAATATATTTAAAGCATATATCAATGACATGGTATTCATTTGTTGTGTGATGTGTCTGTCCTGGTACATTCTTCCATGAAATTGCTACATAACATACAAATTAACCACACTACCCTACTCTAATCATTGTAATCAGTTATGTTTTCATGTGTACATTACTAATATATAAGGTTGTTGTAGTTCTTGTGTGTGGTTTAATTGCTTGTTTTTGCATATCTTGTGTGATTGATGATGTTCTAGAAATCTTTTCCCCGAAAGGAGACTTTCTAAATTACTTTGTTTAGATGCTAATGATTGTATTTCATTAGTGGCCCTCTCATCCAGAATCATCTTTAAATGAATGAATATGCCATAATTAAAAATCTGAATTATGAATTACTTTGAAAGGAGACAACATTGTCCCGATTTCCCACTGCGACTCAGTGTTATTTCAATTATGTAAATATGTTTAATCATTCCCCTTTTGTTTTTCTAATTATTTAATATTAATGTTGCTTTACCCCTTTATTGCTACAAGAAGGGATATGGCATCTTAAATGAGAGTACTTAGACAAGTGATACACAGATGACTAGATTCAAGCAGACATTTACCAGAATGCATAACCCATTTCAAAAACAAACATGCTATTAACATTCATACTAATATAGCAACACTAGCAGTAATTGCACTTCATGCGTGTTTTGTCTTTATAAACCTAATGTATTCACAATGTACAATCTCCAATCAATTTTCTTATCAAACTTAAAATCTATTTGTACAACTTTAAATGCTCTTGAAGTGCATATTTTAAGTAAAGAGATTTCTCTGCCCACAGGCTGCTCTTTTTCAATAGTTTAAAAAACAGATATAAATTATAAAGCATCTGGACATAAGATCTTGGTTTCTCACCAATACAGCCAGTTCTACTTTACAGGACAAGCAAGCAAAATCTTTCCTGTGAGTCTGAGCAACATGAAAAAATTAATGTTCCTGAAAATTCTTGCAGAATACAGCATTTCTACCAAAAATCATGAAGTCAAAGGACTGTGAAATTGCTATCCGTAAAGTTATCCACATACGGGGTTACACATAACTGATAATGAAAATTAATTATAAAATATTTATACATCATGGAAATGTTATGTGAGTTTCTAACTAAATATAATTACAGTTTAAATGTAATAATTTGGCAATTGAATCGAAACATCCTGAAGTGGAGTTTGTAGAACTAAAGTATCTCACTCCTGAGTAAGAGTAGCAACACAAGTTCAAAACGTTATTTAAAATAACTTTGTTTGCAAATAATCTGAAACCCAACCATAAGAGACAGAAAGAAATGTCATTTTTATTCCCATACTCTTTAAAGACCACTGCAGTCCTGTGAAAAAGTAAGAACCTGTTAGTGGAAGCTAATGCATCTGTTTCAGTTATTACCAGCAACAACCATAAAATGTGTTTAATATGAAAAATCTATATTTTTAATCATAGGTTTTACATTTTACCAACTACCAGGGTCAAAAAGCACAATGAAATGTGCACGAATATGATCAGCAAAAACATCCTGTCACTTCCAGTTTGAGTTTATTCCTCTCTGCTTTGCAGTTTTTGCAGAGAGAATACTTCCAATTAACACTGCTGCTCTTTCAGTCCCTGAATTGCACTTGGCTGATTAAATACAAATGAAAAAAAATTGCTAATAGTACGTCCTTGTTTGGATTTTTTTTTTTTCAATAAAAATTTTCATAGGCAAAAGGAGGGTAGTCATTCTCCCTGGACTTCTCTTTATTGGTGCAGCCATAACAGTGGGCTTTATTCAGCACATCGCTTTTGCCATCGGAATGAAGGTCCTGCCTGCGAGCGGATTTGTTTATTTTGTCAAACACACTCACACTTCTGGCCAGTTCAGCAAGTTCTGTTATGGCATGTATTTTTGTGTAGATTTATTTTTTGTCAGTAACTTCTTTCACAGTCTTCTTTAGTGGCACTGACATTTTCAGTCAAAAAATGACCAAGGTAACAGCTGCAGTTCCCATTCCATTACAATTTGCGTTTGCGTGTGTGCGTGTGCGTGTGTGTGTGTGTGTGACAATTTCTACTACTAATTTAGGAAAACTAAGGGAATCAACCCCTTAGTATTTCTGCATATCAGTTCCAGTGAACTACCATTTCTATGGAGACCACATTTTTTGAGAGAAGATACTTTCCAAAACAGCTTTGAACAAAAGTCAGAGGAGAAGAGGGAAACAGACATCCAAACTTTTATGGACTGGTATGTTAAAATAAACAAAGCAAACAGTAAGGGAGCTTAGCCTGGTGCTTCCATTTTATATGTTAAATTTTCCACAAGACAATTTAATTACAAAAATTAGGAAAGGTGATTGCTACATATAAATGTAAAGTGTCTCTCTTGGCCCAGCACAGGGGATAAAAACCCCCAACCAAATCCCAAAGTATAATGCCACTCTCTGTTCTCAGGATTCTTAAGTATGCAAATAGTTTTTCCACTTAAGATCTCACAGACACAGATCTGGTCAAAGCAAATTACCCAAACAGTTTGCATTCATCAGAGAGGAAAAGAGATGATAAGGCAGATAAAAACCAATGAATGTAGACATTTTGAACAAAAGCCTGCCATTTTACAAAGGAGATTATCTTGTACTCTAATTCTCTAGTTATATAGGTAGCAGAAACTTATTTTCATATTATAAGATAATGTGAGGTGAAATGCCAGCTAAAATGTGGCTCCACTGAAGTGAATGACAAGATTTTCATTGACATGAATGGAGTAATTTTGTTCCAGGGGTTTTATGCCGTGTGTCCTTTTTTCAGTGTTTTTTGTAAAAATAGTAGCCTTTTTACCAGAGTTCTTTAACATTCAGTATTATTTGTACAGCCTATGTTCAGCCTGGTCACATAGAATTAATCATCCAAAAAAAAAAAAAAAGATCAGCTAAAGTATCAGTTGTAATTCAATTTTCTCATATTCATTTTGTGCAATAAAATGTTCCCTTTTTTTACATTTTAAGTAAGATGGGCATAATGCATGAAATTACCACGTGGAATGTTACTCTGTGAAACGTTAAATATAACTGGTCATCTATATAAAATACAAAGGTACATGAAATCTTACTCTTGGGATAAATGCTTGTAATCTCATTACGCAGATGTCCCTAAAAGCTCCATCTCTGATTCTATTACAGCTTTTTCCTTGCCAAATTTCTCATTGCCCAACATTTAGTACCACGCTTATGACAGAACCCAGACCCTAATACAAAACTCAGGCAAACTTCAGGTGCCAAACTCCAAAACCACAATTAAAAAACTATCTCTGCTCAGCTGTTGATCCTGAGAGCACCTGCCTGATTTGGGGCCTCCCTGCATAATCAAGAACCTTGCTGAATGCCACAGTTCCTCTGTACATCTTGAACAACCCTGCTCTGCACAGCAGGACATCAGGCACTCTCCTCTGCCCACCTGAGTCCCAGGAGTAGGAACGATGGTGCCACGATGCTCTGGTTCAGAAGGTACAAACCACCATCTACCACACAGTGGTAGTGGCTGTTTTTAGCAGCTCCATGATTGCCACCCTAAAATGAGAATGATGGCACAGTTGTCAGTTGTCTGGTGTGAGTCTAAGCAAACTTTCCAACATGTCTTGGGTGAGGATGAATATTCATATTATGAGTAACAATACAAATAATTAATGAAATTTATTAGTAAAACTGGTTGTTACAAAAGTATGCAAGATTAAACAGTAAGACCATCAAGTAACATGATTAAAGCATTACACAGAAGCTGAAAAAGCAGGTAAATCAATTACAATTAGTGTTCTGGTTATGCTTCAGCCTTCTGGGTTTATGCAGAGACTATGACTGATCCATTTGAAGAAAACCCATTAAATTCCTTGTCCTCTCTGTAGTGGACATAAAGAATAACTGATCGTCATCCTCTTCATAACCATCTGTGACATACTGAAAGAACTTTGTCTTGTTCCCTTTTGTGTTTCCCCTTTTTTAGCCTAAACTGATCCAGACACATTATGCTTTCCACTCAGTTTAGCAAATATGACTTCTTTATCATTCCTGTGGCCTCTCTCTCCAATTACCTGCTTTGTTCTGGAAGTACCATGTCCAAAATGGGACACGGTCAGTACTCAACAGGAGTAACCACCTCTCACGTTCATGACCTGATGCTCCCATTAACACCTTTCCAAATGTAATTTTCCTCTTTTTCTAAAAGGATTCCTCCAAGTCATTGCCAGTTCTACTGCTGTTTACAATCTTTCCCAAATGACCACCTCTGGGATCTCCTCTGCTGCAATGGATAAAGCTAGTCGGACTCTTACTTGTAAATGGATTTTTCTCAGGTCAAATTTCTTAGGTTAACTATTAGGAAAAAATGAGATATTTGTAATCTCTAGTTCATTTTAGAACAAAGAAATCCCTCTGGACCATAAGGAGTGACTGGCAGTGTCATTAGTAAAAAGTATCACCATTAGCAAAGCCCATTTTATAGCAAACCATAAAAACTGAACTTCATCACAAAGTTCTTTTCACCTTGATCTGAAAGAGGAACTTAATATTAACAGGCATACAAAAGGTTTTAATAGAAACAGTTTTTAATTGCTTACAGCTTTTTCATCAGCTGCTGAGAATATTAAACCCATCAAAACAACAAAATCTTTAATCTGAACAACACAAAAGACCTAATTTAACTCCACCTGCCTCCCCAGAGCAAGTGCTTACACTACATCACCGAGATCATTCTGGAGATGTCCTTGTAATAGCTGCAAACACTTAAAGCAGCAGCATCAGAAACAACTTCAACTTTATTTTAAAGAAAGGCACTGGAGGAAACACTTCATTAACTAAAACCATTGGTCAGGGGAAATTAAAGGGTCCCAGGCCACAGCAGAAGGCAGGTGCCAGGGTAAAGAAGGGGACCCCTGGCCCAGGCCTGGGATGGTTCCACTGTGCTCAGTGTTCTGAGCACAGCAATGTCCACCTGGGTGCTGGGGAGTGGGGAAAGTGACACCTCACCTGTGCCAACTAAGCTCCTACCAACCTGGTGAAGAAGGCAGAGGCTGAGTGCCATGTAAGTACAGCATTGCTATTGAGTTTAGAGGGATTCATATCAGAATTAATAATATTATACATCTAAAATTGTTAAACTCACCATTTCAGACTGTAAGAAATGCTGGCTAAGGTTGCCCACCACTTTCAGGGACAGGGGAAACACAGTCACAGCACCAAAATGAATTCTGGTTTACCAGTTCAATGGCTGAACTGAAAAATGGGGGGAAAGTAGTTCCATCTTGATTTTTAAAACCTTAAACTGTTTGTAGAAAACACTTCCAGGTTCAGCATCTTGACTCAGAAATCAGTTTCAAAATGATCAAGTGATTTACTTTTGAAAATATTGAAAGAATTTCAACTTCTTTTCCAACTTCTTTTTGTCCAAAATCATTATTAAATTTGACCCAATTTTATAGAAAGTTTGGATTTCTATCCCTAATGTTCTGTTTTCAGCAAATGTAATGTTCACTGAAAAAAATTTGCCTCAGTGCAATTCCCACAAAAAAGGTAAGATGCATTTGAGACTGATTTGGGCAGGCAGAATTTTATGGGAACAGGGATTGCTGTTCTGGATCTGAAAAAGAAATAAGTCTCAGTACACATTACACATTCTTGACAAAGAGCAAAGAAGTTATAAAATAAGATATCCAAAGATGCCACATATGAAAAAGTAATTTTATTTTAATCTTTTGGACTATTCAATGTCTTTTAATGAATTTTGAGAAATGTGCAAATTTCAAAATCCAAAAGCCATTTCAAAATGATAAATCACAATCTTTCTTGGAAAATACTGGAGTGTTTCAGCTTTTCACCATTTTTTTCCTCCAAAATCTTCACCAGATTTAAACCAATCTACTTATTTTCTTAGCATTGTGGCTCTTCCTTCTCCACAAAAAAAACCTTCATGAAAAATTTTAATGATCTAGTAAAGGCTAATACAAAAGGCAACTGTGTACAGGATAGGTGAAAAGAGGGATTCCTAGAACTGTGATTTTCCTTATGCTGCTGCAGTGTTGAGGTTTAAATGAACAGCAGTCTTGTCTAAACAGACAGACTGGCTAGAGGTCAAAAATCCAGCACAGACAATTTGGGACAGTAGTGATTTACACCAAACTGATACTGGTAAGAACTGGCCACTTCTCTGCTTCCCTTGCTGTTTGCGCATCAAGATTCTGGCTGCTGCTTTCTCGGATGCTGTGAATTCTGCATTTATTTCAGCACAGTAGACCAGCTTCCAACAAAAGGAAAAGGAGAGCCTCATGTTTCTCCTTGGCTAGGTCACTGTCCTAGGAGATGGGAGCTGAGCATTTCCATCCTCAGACTGAGGGGCATCTAAATGATACTCTGAACCACCAGCAGATTTTAAGACAACCCAGCTATTAATTAATTTTTAGGTATTTCCATCAGGACTTGAAACTCTATTGTTAATAGGTACTATACACAATGTCCCTGCCATCTGGAATGAGTGTCAGCATCTATGTGTGAAGAAGAAAAGCTGTCTGCTTCCCTGGTATTCAGGTTTTATTAATGCTGGACAACACTGATGGACTCCCTTTTCAACCTTCTACATCAGCTTTAAACTTACAGTTCTCTCCCTCCAACGTGGTTAAAAGAGAAGTCAGATGACACAAAATACCTGAGGAAAAGGGGGAGAAGGTAGGAAAGAGATAAATAATGGCACTGTTCTTACTGCTACTGTTGTCTGAGCTTTAGTGGTGCCTCAGAAGATGCTAAAGAAAAATGATGCTTCTTTTCCTGAAGGGTTTACAGACAAACCAGCCAAGAATATACAAGATGCATTGGGAAGACCAGAGGTGGGGATCATTAGGCTTTAAGTACTTTGATTGCAACTTGAAATGTCCATCCTGAAGGAAAAGACAGATTTTGTCCAAACTTAGGACAACTGGGATGTTGAATGACTATTTTTTCTCCAAAGTTGAAATTCTAAAAAATATGTGATTTGAAATGCCAAAAGTTTTAAAATT